>CATIWR010051200.1:0-15130 GCA_949677035.1 Omphalea diandra | reverse complement strand
GAAAATTATATAAGAGGGAAGAAATTTATGACCGTTATTTGGACATAAAACTTAGGAGTTTAGCGTTCTTTTTTACCTTAATTGATTCGCTCCCCCTTTTGAATAAGAAAAAGAATGAAGAAGAGGGTCTTTGGTGGCCGTGTCTTTTGGGCTGAGAACTTTGGAGCTTTTATCGAAATGAAACTTTTTTTTAAGAAAATATGAATTTTTACTCATAGATTTGATATATTATACACCTTTCATCTATAAATATAATAATAGTAGTAGTAATAAATTAAAAAGTATAAAAATACTAAAATAATAGTAAAACTTATTTATAATATTTTTAAAGTATTTAAAATTACGACATGATATAAAATATTCTCTACTTGATGATTAATATAAATGATTTTTTTTTGAACCAGCAATATAAATGGTTAAACAACTCCAATCATAAAGATAAAGGAAGAGCTAGATTCGATTCCGGCTCTTCATAAAATATATTTATATAAATGATAAATCACTTCTTTATGATGAGTTGAAAATTATTATAAAAAAATTTAAGAATTCAAGGAAAAATAAATCTTTCGTAAAAATAAAATAATTTATTATATATATAATTTTAAAAGAGATAATAAAATAAAAATATATAAAATAATATATAAAAAACTGAAATATGTTAACATAAATTTAAAAATTAAATAATTTATTTCATAAAAAATAAATAAATAATTTAATAAAATATAAAAATCGAGCCGCTGTAACTTTCTGCATCTCCAAGAATTTAAAATTGTATTAATTTATGTCCTAATAATCAATTAAAGAAGAAAAATATTTAAAAAAAGAAAAGAAAAGAAAAACAAAAGTATGTCCGTTTTATAGTTATTCGTGCGAAACCTTTGAAATTTCCAGCCGTTCTTCTGTAGTTGATGCACTGAAGAATCAACGACCCAACTTAAATAAACCTAAAACCCACCTCACATTCCCTCTAATCTCCCATTTTGACCTTCCAAGCTGTCTTTCTTCTTCCTCCTCTCTGTTTCTACATACGGTTTGGTCATGTTTCGGGAGAAAGATCATCGTCTCTCCAACAGTGAGGCACCAGAGAGCTCACAAAATCAAAAATACCCAGAAGAGAAAATTGTGTTATCTCAAAAGAGTATTGATTTTCTTAGGGAATCCAAGATGGGTTTGGTTGGGTTTGCTTCAAAACCTCAAGAACTCACTCTTAGCTACCTTTGTGAGAATCCCAAATTGGGTTTTGCTCAAAAGGGCAAGGAAGTGATGGTATCTGAGAATTCAGATCAAGATGAGAAATGGGTAGAGAGAGATTTCATGAATCTAAGTGAAACCAAATCCAATTCATGTTCAAAAAGGGAAATTCAAGAAGAAGAAGAAGGGCAAGAGGAAATGGAGAGGGAAGATTCAACTAGAGACACCAAGAGGACAAAGTTAGAAATTTTAAATCTTTCTTTAGCTTTGCCTGATGTTTCTCTTTCTTTAACTGCATCAAATGCATTGCAAAATGGTGATCCTGTGATTAAGCCTAAGTCTTGTAGGAGTACACAGTCTTTAGGTGCAGCCCCATCAAACAACAACACGCAAACTACCTGTTCTAATGATTTCACTGCTGTTTCACTTTCGTACTCCTATTCTCACCCATTTTCCCACAATCCTAGTTGCTCTTTGACCCGTAATTCAACTGAGTACTATGAGTATTCTGTGGGGAGAGATGATCAAATTTGGTGTGGAGGGGAAGGTACAAATGGATCAGTTCATAGCAGGTTTAGGCCTATTGGAGATGGCCTTGTTGCTTTGAACAATAGCAATCATGGTGTTGCTGGTGGAAATGGAGGACAGGGTCATAGGGTAACGAATAAGGATTCGGGTAGTAACAGTCTCTATGTGACTGCTAGTTCTGACAATCTTTCATTTCTTCCATCTGAACTGCCTGCTCGGCCTCGTTTAGAAGCTTATTCAGGTGATTCTAGGAGAAAAGATTCAGAGAATTTGAGAGGTTTGGAGGGTGGAGATGGAGATGGAAAAGCAAGAAAGCTGTCTAGACCGGAGAGAATTCTTCGTGAGATTATATCAGAGTCTATTCCTGTTATGAGTCAGATAATTCAGGAGTTAGTTGAAGAAACACTAGAATCAACTAAGGATTACCTAAGGAATCTGACTTTGATGCCTGAAAAGAGAGAAGAATTAGAAGGCCTTCAAGAACGGCTAGAGAGAAGATCTGATCTTACTAAGGAGTCTCTTTCAAAATGCCAAGCAGACCAGTTGGAGATTTTGGTTGCAGTGAAAATGGGGTTGGCAAGTTTTATATCTGGGAGAGTTCGGCTTCCTGCTAATGAATTGGTGGAAATTTTCTTGCATATGAGGTGTAGGAATGTGAATTGCAGGAGCGTGTTGCCTGTTGATGACTGTGATTGTAAGTTTTGCAGTGCAAACAAAGGATTTTGCAGCTCATGTATGTGTCCAGTCTGTACGAATTTTGACTGTGCCAGCAACACTTGCAGTTGGGTTGGTTGTGATGTTTGTTCCCATTGGTGTCATGCTGCCTGTGGCATTCAGAAAAATCACATTAGACCAGGTCCTAGCTTGAAAGGCCCAAAAGGGACTACAGAGATGCAATTTCACTGTATCGGGTGTAATCATGCTTCAGAAATGTTTGGATTCGTCAAGGATGTGTTTGTCTGCTGTGCAACGGATTGGGGTTTACAAACTCTAATAAAGGAGCTTGATTGTGTGAGGAAGATTTTCAAGGGAAGTGAGGATTTTAAAGGCAAAGAGTTGCATGTTAAGGCTGAGGAGTTGCTCTCCAAGCTTGAGAGTAAATTTATGTCTCCGTCAGATGCCTGTAACATCATTATTCAGTTCTTCAACTGTAAGGCCCCTAACTCTGAACTATTGCTTTTTCTTTTCCCCCATCAATTTGTATTCTATTTCTTCTTGTTGCGTGAATTGTGGTGATGATATTATATCCTGGTGAATTGATGAATAGAAATCAGATTTGTTCCTTTGTTGTTTGTTTGACTTTTGATATCTGAAATTAGGAATTTCATAAACTATGTATAATAAGTGCTTCATTTTCTGTTGCTGTTCTGCTTATGGACATGTCATTTTTGCTTAAATTTGTGTATTTGTTTTAGTTAATTGGTAAATTCTTACTTCAAAGATAGAAACCATCTTTTTTTTATGAGGCCGGAATCAATTTTAAGCTGTCCAAATTGACTCAGTAAGGAATTAATGCTCTATTGATGCAGTTTTTGGTGGGTGTATTGCTGAAATCAGATAAAGGGAATAAAAAATGGAAATTAGGTATCAATAATATCAAATATAATTATAGACCAACCTATTGAAGAAGCTTCAAATGATTAATTGCTTATGCTGGTGTAACGGTAAGACCAATCAAAGAATCTAAAGGATCTGCATTGTTATTTTGGCGTGTATATATCTTTTTATAGCTCACACCAATGAGATAGAGACTCGAAAGCATTAGCATGAATAACTTCATCATGTGAATTCATTAGGTTACCTATTATACAGGCTGGGCTAACAACAGTATTGCAACACAATGCCTGATGAAATGAAAAATTTCCCAAATGCATGATGAGTTTAAAGCGTAAAGGCCCTTGTCCCAATTTTTCTGTGCCTAATTGGAGCTTTTCTCTGTTTGTCCTGGCTCTTTTAACTATTAGATCTAGCTAAACGCTAAAGGATAATGAAACATGTCGAAGATCAACCTGAATACTCACGAGGCCAATTTTAAGAAGATTTCTCCATCACTTCTTAGCAAACAAATCTCCTTAGATGTCAATTAAATGGGGTCTGAGGTAAATTTAAAATCTGAGTAGGATAGCTCATGACAAGTATGATTTAACATGCTAGTCAAAAAAAATAAGGGACATAACTAGGGGATTTTTATCAGAATGCTAGTGGTTATGTGATATGGACACTGTGTATGCAATGCACTCCTGAAACTTGAGGGGTTGTGATCTTGTACAAAGAAACAAGCCCACAGTGAGCAAATCCAGGTTAAGCTCTTTGTTTGTATGAGGCCAAGCTTCAGCATTCAGTTTTTTAAGGCAAGCCCAAGAATGAACTTAGGGCTGATTTTCTATATATAAACAAGATTAGCATTGAAGCAACATCTGTCCTCTTGGGGTTAGTTGATAAAAGGTCGACATGAAAACTGAAAAAGAACCTTGCAATGGAGTATTTTACATTTTCTTTCCTTGCACAAATATACCGTTAGCTAACATACTGTTAAGGATGCTATTCAAAACCATCATTTGGACTTTGGTAGGTCTGCTCAATTGATTGGTTTCAGATTATAGTAGGTTGGGTCCTCCATGGGAAAACAAAGGGCTGGAAGCATGAATTATTAGTAGAGGAAGGTTTCCTATAGCAGGCTAGGTTGTTTTAGAATGTAGGACGTCCAATATCTTGGTTTATCTGGCTTTCTGCCATGCTTGAAATTTCATCGAAAGAGAACTCAAGACAAACACAATCTCCATTATCTGTAGTGCTTAAACTGTGCGATTCTCATTAAAAAAAAAGGGGTCTCAAGTTGGTGAGAATGTTATGTTCTCTTATATTCCAATATAAAATGGCTCCTGGCAAGGGAAGAGAACTAAAGGTATCATCTTTAAATAAAGTGAATAGTAAAGTTTTGGGTGACAAGTCTCTGTTCTGGTAATCCACCTTCTGACAATTGATCGGAGTGAAAATGATGGTTGTTCACCTCCACAGTCTTAGTGAATCAAGTAATTACCTTGTCACTCCAATCAAGTAATTGAACAGAAAATGATGGTTGTTCACTTCATTTGTTGGCCGCATTCTCAGGGAATCTAGTAATTGCCCCTTTTGAAGTCTTCCCTTAAATGGGAAATGTGGGTTATGATGCTGAGTCATTAGATTGTTATCATTTCTTTTATACTCATTTCCTTTTGTTAATTATTTCAATTTTGTTAATCAATTATCATTTGGTTTTCATCTATTTTATAATTTTAAGTTGCGTTATATCTGAATATCTGATTCTTAATTTCCTTATTTTCTTCTATCGGAATTTTTAGATGCAGATGGTATTTCTGAGTTTCCTGCTTCTGGTATATCTGCAAAAGAATTGATGCCAACTGAAGCTAGTCTTAGAAAAGACACAGTAGCAGTACCCCCGGCCACTTCTCTCCGACCAAAATATGCCATCTATAGCATGAGCTCTTCAAGTGGCCGGCGTGATTCATTATCAAATGATATCAAGCGAAACGACCTCAAGGCTGCACTCCTTGGTGACTTAAAAATTGAAGATGAGTTGCAGTTTGGGAAGTTATCAAAAAAAGATGGACTTGAAAGCTTAGAAAGCATCGTGCGAATTAAAGAAGCAGAAGCCAGAATGTTCCAGAGCAAAGCAGATGAAGCGCGAAGAGAGGCAGAAAGCTTCCAACGGGTTATTCGGGCAAAGTCTGAAAAGTTGGAAGAAGAGTACACAGAGAAGCTCGCCAAGCTGTGCTTGCAGGAGACTGAGGAAAGGCGAAGCAAAAAATTGGATGAACTGAAGGTTTTCGAAAGTTCACATTGCGATTATTACAACATGAAGCTAAGAATGCAGGCTGAGATTGCTGGTTTGCTGGAGAGAATGGAGGCCACAAAGCAGCAGTGGGTGTAATTTAATCTTATTTTTGCTTATTTTCTTTGTATTGATAGAGATGCTTACAGTGTGTAATTTGCTTACATCTTCACCATTGACTTATTTTCTCCTCCACATGTAAAAGGCATGGTTTTTAAGGTTGCAAATATCAAGCTTTAAAACTTCATGTCTTTGTTGGAAAGGGAGAAGAAAAACCAGAAAATTTTTTTTTTGTTGTTTGTATGTTTCAATTTGCTTCATCTTGTTGGATTTCAAAGGGGATCAAATATGACAACAATGGATTCATGGGCACAAATCAATACTTTGTATGTCAACATACTGAAAAATAATGGCAATCCTAACATTGCTGTGTGGCAGCAGATAGAAGAGCCATTTTTCTTGTTCTTCTTGCTGCTATCGATCGCTTAACATAATCTATATAATAAATTCATGCATTGTCCTGTTCTTAGTTGTATTACTTGCACTAGTTGCTGCTATGAATATTCTGCATATAGCAGTAAAAAAAATAAAATAAAATATTCCCCTAGTCCAATAGTATATGTTTATTTTTTCCTCCTAGTCATAAACAGAAAATGAGAACTGATTTGGCATCGTTGAAGACTTTCTTCGAGAATATTTTAATGGTCGGGTAAAGGCGAATCGTGATTCATCAGCAACTTGGTTTTGACTAGAAAATGTGATCCTGAGATCACTAAATCGCCTGTGATGGTGGGTTCTTGCATCATTGATGCTATGGTATCAAATTATACTTTGACATTGTTTTTGTGGCCTACACCACCAGTGCAATGAGAAGCATTTAATTTAATTACTTATCTATTGAATGATAAGGAAAAATAATGAAAAGAATACCAATTAGTTTAAACTAACAAAAGGATAATAATAACAATAAGAAGGAGAATAGAGAGAAGGTATTGAAACATGGGGATTTGTCCAAACAACCATCCCCTGGCAAAGTGGTTTAGACATCATCTTCGCATTACTTAATGGTTTCATTCTATCAATGAAAGTGGAGCAATAATCTAAAAATGAGAGTGGAGATATTAGTTTATGTGTCCAAATTTCAATTATATTAAAATTTATTTTGGATAAATTAAAATGATATATTTAAAAAAATTCGATTTTTTTATTTTTCATTTTATCATTCAATAATTTTAAAATAGTAAATAGAACTCACAATTGGATGAATTTTTTCAATAATATATTTAGATTAAGGGTCTATTTGTTACTATTTGTTATTACTGTTGCTAGTTGATAATTGTGATAACTAATTGCTAATTGACATTATCACTAAATACCTTTAAAATGTTAAATAGAACTTAAAATAGGATGAATTTTTTTGATAATATATTTCGGTTAAAAGTGTTTGATTTATCTATTACTGATTGTTGTTGTTGGTGTTGGTTGCTAATTGCTAATAATTAATTATTAATTGAATTTATGTATTTGATAAATTTATTGTTATTGATTCCTATTTGTGTGTGTGTATATATATATATATATATTAGATTTTTAAAAATAAATAACATATGACCACTCAGTAAGTATTTTTTTAAAAAAATTTATGAATTAAAATTTTTAATAACACTTACATTAAATATTAATTATGAATATAATAGCAATTTCCTTAGAAAAAGTTAAAACTTTTAAATAAATAAATAATTTATTATTATTAAATAAAAATAATATTAAACAAACACTATATTAGAACCAATGTAAAAAGTTAAGGATACATTTATTCTCTTATTTAAGACAGTAGAACATATTGATCAAAAGCAATACAACTGATATTTTTTAAATTAAAACTGTTAGATAGCCGTCTATCAACTACTAACTCGCCTTATTATATTAATTAATTATATACTCTACACTTTTGATAAATTGAAAAGTAACAAAATCTTCAAAAAGTAAAATAAATACTTCTAAAATAAAATCCAGGAATGGGGCTCAAATAGAAATGAACATATTAGTTTACGCGTTTAAATTTCAATTATATTAAAATTTATTTTTGATAAATTAAAAAGACCTATTTACAAAAATAAAATTCTTATTCTTTTCACACTATCACCGAATAAATAATAGATAGCATTTACAATTGGATAAACATTTTTTAATATCACATTTTGATTAAAATTGAGCTCTCAAACAGTGCCCAATTAATGACAAAAATACCAAATTAAACCTTTAAATAGCACATTTCTTTAAATGATATAATGTTTTTATTAATCGTGTCCATTCGAAAGTTCAATTTTAATCGATGCTGCTATTGGAAAAAAATTTGTTAAATTTTAAATATTATATACAGTTTTGAGAGTATTGAATAGCTTTTAGCCACGAAATAAGAGACATCATTAAATTTACTAATTGACGACATTTTCTTTTCTTTTGCATAACGAGATAAAAACACATATTTCATTATTTTTACTATAATTTTTGGTGGGATTTACATCCCCATGCATCAGAAACTATAATTAATAGTGTTTTCTGATTTAGTAAACAGAAAAACTAAAACTGATGACTGTTCACTACAAATAAATTGAAAATCCCCGTAATGTAAGTGAATAAACATTCCAAGGTAAATGGTAACAAGAATTTTTTTTCCTAGATCATGCAAAGTCATGGAAATTGACAAGACATATATATCTCAATTCTCAACAACGAATGGATGGTATCAATGCCCACGAGGAAGGAAAGCAGTTAGGCCAACCCCAATAGCATATAGAACAAGCGATAGTCCTGTAAAGCTTATTATGAGTCCTTCTTGGTTTAAGGTTTTGAATCCTTGAAGCAAATCAGTCTGTGCAGTGCAAATTGCAAGAAAGAATATGAACATGCCACCAAAAACATGCCATGGCAAGTATGATGCTCTTGCTGACATTTCCGCTCTAGGGAATACTCAAGAGAAAAAACCTAACACCCACTGCAAAAAGGAGTTGTAAGTCATAGAATAGTTGGTTTATGTGGTACACAACATAGAATGTTTCTTTTAGTAATTTCAATTTAATTTTTTAAAAAAATTAATTAAATAAAATAGGTTTTTCTGAAAAAATATCTTCATAGATATTATATTATGAGATAAACACTCAATCGATTTTTTATATTATAAGATATACACTCAGTCATTAAACTATTAATACTTAAAACATGTGAATTTCATGTTAAATTATCTTAAGAAAAAAAATTCCTGGAGACCAAATAGAGATATGGTCATGATGCCAAGCCAGGAATGTAAAGTGATCATGTCTTCAGCTCCAACCTCATGCTTGAATTTGAAAGCTGTATAAATCCCCAAAACTCCTGCTTAGCTGGAATTGTTTTGTATGCCATTATAGCTGTGCCTCAAATGAAATTAAAAATTATAGTATGCTCACTTTAGTCACTGGAAACATTTTCAGGAAATAAAAACCATTTTGATAACAAGCAACCCAAATATATATATATATATATATATAAGTTTATAAAAATTTACTCTTAAATTTCAATTTATCCATGGTAAGGCTTCTTAATTTCCTTACCTTCTCCTGCTACAAGTATGAATCCAACTATCATTAGAAATGCATCCACCTGTGAATTGGAGAAACAAACAAAAAAGAATCCAAATTAAGAAAACAAAATCAGATTTTAATATTTTCAACTAGGATAGTTCAAATCTGACCTCCTATATTATGAGACATTCGACTGCCAACTACTGGTCTAATAACTACAAGTATATAAGCTCTTGTTTAAAAAAAAAAAAAAACATACATTCAAAATCTTGATTTTGTTGGCAGATTTGAAAGCGAAACCTTTTGAAAATGTAGGCGCCAGACAAGAACAAGGGTTGCCACAGCTACAAACTATTAAATGTGCAAACATGGTTACTGGGGTGGCAGAGACTTGGTAGCTACGACTTTCAGATGGCATTGCGCAATAGCTAAACTACCAAGGTTCTGTCTCAAAGAGAGAAAAAAAGCTGGGAAAGAAATAGTTAAAGTTTATATGAATCTTGATTTTAGTGATAAATTGGAAAGAACAAAGTCATGTATTTGTTTCTATTATATTACAGAAGGGCGTAAATTATTTCTTGACCACTAAAAGCTTTGTAATCGATATGCACTATGAGAAGCCTACAAGAAATTTGCTATATCAAATTGGAAGAAAACCGTCAAGCCGGCAGGCAAGTCACTTGTTGTGACAAGTTCAATATGGTGTGGAGGATTATTTAATTTGGTTTTTCTAGTAAATTAAAATAAAAAGAAAAAAGAAAAAAAGAAAACCAACATAGGTGGTATTCAAAGTTGAGAAATTTGATCCCAACATAAATATGTTCAACCCATTTTCCAAGCTCTATATCGTACGCCTACTTAAAAAAAACTGTAAAAAGCTACCGATATGAATGAAAACAACCCAATAGAGCCAATACTAAATTACTACTACTAAATTACCAGTCTAATGATGGATACGAAACACAGACTATCAATCAATGAAAATGAACCCAGCTTCCAATAAGGGGAAGAATTAGCAATACTTGTATTATTACAATTACAACATCAATCAAGTAGGCAAGCCCTTGAGTCAAGATATAAAAATTCACACAACAATCAAAAATTAATTATAATACATAGTATTAGTACCAATGATTTCAACAATAATAATAAGAATCACACGTAACGGGCTAGAGTAACTGAGATGTCGACAAAGATGCCAAAAAGGAGGATGAATAATCCCGTGAAATTCAACAACCAATTTTCGTTAGTATATAGTTCCTTCAAGGATGTAGATTTCTCCATCAACCCCGTTAGAGCTGCACAAATGGCCATGTACAGGAGTGCCCTACCTCCACATACATGCCATGGCTTCATTCTTGTCTTTGTTATATCAGGCTGCGGAACTATAAACGTGAACAACCCGAACAGCCACTGCAAAATATGTTTAATCATATATATATATATATATATATATGTCATCATGTCTAGCAAAAATGAACAAAATTTGATTCTTGATGTAATACTATAGCAACATTAGGCCCTTGGTCATGTTGGTATGACTGAATAAATTTTCGATTGGATTTTATAGGCAAAATAGTTAAATGTTTATATAATTAGTTAATTACTAGTTGATTGTTAATTTATAAAATAACTAATGAAGATATAATAATAATAATAATAATAATAATAATAGAAAGTTAATAAACACGTGTAGCATTTTTTTTGAAATCATGTATAGTTTTTCTTTTTATTAGTGATATAAGGACTAATTAGCTATTGAATCAAGATATAATATTTTCTATGGATTCCTAACCAAAAAAAAAAAAACTGAATGTAGTTCTTTTTAACAAGAAATGACTCTACTAATAAATTCATTAATTAATATAGAGCATCTCAAATCTATAATTTGTTGAGTTTTTAAGTTATGAGAAATAAATGAGAATTTAGGGGGATAATTAACAATTTAACATTAATAAAAAAAAGTTTAAATTAATTTTTTAAAAGAAATCGATACAAAGATTTAAATCCTAAATTATAAGAGATGAACACTCGAGCGCTAAAGTACCTGTACGCCGACCAAGCAGAAAGTACTTAACCCAATCCATGAATGCAAGCTATGAACATCCTCTGCATTTATCATGTCATGAAACCTGAAAACAGCAGCTATGCCAACAATTCCAAGGCATATAGCGATGAGGTGCAGTGTCATGTGAAAAAATTTCTGCACCCTGTGGCTTGCTGGTATGGTCTTATAGACCATCATTGCTGCATACATTACATCAACCCTTCAACAAAAACTGTTACCTAAGATAACTCTATCACTCTTAAGGAAAATTGATATCTTTCTCACCAACAAATTGCAATAGAAGTGAATCATCTTTCATTAGTGGAATTGAAGTATATGGTGATATAATTGGACAATTTCATGACTACTTTATTTGAGAAGTCAATGAAGTTGGATAACAATTATCAGTTCAATTTCAAATGGAATATTTTTGTTGTTTCAACCAACTATAGGAACAACTAAAAGAAAACATCATAGCCCATGACTTCATCTACATGGAATTAAGGCCTAGTTGATCTTTTTAAAGTATTGGACCTGGGTCAGGAATTTTCTCTTTTTTTATTAAATATATATTTATTAGAATGCTTCCATAGAAGTCTAACTATTAACGAGTTAATATTAATAAAGATATTTGAGTAAAAGATTATGAGTCCTTTTTTTTTTTTAAGAAATAATCATTTAGACACCATTATTTTACAAAATATGAAATTCGAACTTCGTACCTCTTCCACCTTAAAGAGGGTGAAAAAATTTTTATTATGAGCTGGAATGCCCAAAAGAATTTTTTTTACATTAAATTTAATTTTAAGTGAAATTTGAACTCATAATCTTTTAATCTTAGAAATGACTGATACCATTATAGATTTATTGTTCCTATTCAAAATTATATTGCAAGTTTAATTTGTTGATATCTTAATTTACTAGAAGAAGAAAAAGAAAAGCTGAAAAAGCATAGAATACCTTCACCAACAAGAAAGATGAATCCACAAAACATCATAAATGGATGAACCTGCCAAAAGAACAAATTAATTACAACATTACCATATTTCTCTTTTCTTGCAATTCAAAGATGTAACCGTAATTAATGATAAATTTAATAAGTCATGAATAAAAATTTACATTGAAAACACGATTAATATTGTCAGAATCATACTCAATACCCCCACGGAAATGCAATAACCAAACCAACATAAGAATGAAAGCCAAGACGCCAAACAAGTGTGCAACCACCGTCAGACGAGAAGCGGATCTCTCGTAGCGATAAGTGACTACTCCAGGGTACATTGTGGTAAGCTCAGCTATTGTGGTGTGTCATGAGATTTAGGTTATATCTATCTATATATAAAGAGAGGGATAGCTACTAATAGTCATCGAGAAATCTCTTTTAGAAAGTTCTAAAAGAGAATATATGCATTGCATTTCTTGTGTCTTTAGGTTTGGTATATATTTAATTAGTTGGGCATGTATGTAAGGAAACTTTGTTCTTTGAACAAGCATCATAGACAAAATCAAGCCAACTCCAATCGTTCTTGTGTTTGTATGTGAAAAGCTAGCTATTTGTTAGTTTTTGTAACAAGTTTTAATCAACTGTATGAGCTGCTAATTTTCTCTTTTTCTTTTTATCAATTGTTCGACATCTCCATCTTCCTTCGGACATGAAACTAATCTGAATTTGTGCCATATAGAACTCCGAAAAATGACAAAACACTTTCTATGACTATTTTTCGCAATTGTATACCCAAACCTTGAATTAAAGATCTTGATTAACCTAGAAAAATCTCGTGTCAGTTGATCTATGTATTCGATGGTGCGCTACTAGTTTTCTTAATTACATCTACATTTGAGGTGAATTAGTTAGTTTTCTTAATTACTTTAAATTAATCTTAAATGTATTGTATGCATCAAAAACATAAAAAAAAAAATGCAGAAAGGCTAATGCTAATAGTGCATAAGGTTAGGAATGATCTAAGTAGCAAGAAAATAGAAAATAAATAAGGAGAAATAATACTTTTTAAAATTATAGGAAATGAAACATGAGAAAATGTATAAATATAAAATATTATAGACATATTTATAAATTTTTTCTTATATATATACATACTGTTACAACTAATTATGAGATCATACAACCAAATGATCTCAATATTCATTATAAAATAAATAAATAAGATGATAATAATCAATCAAATATCTAAAAAATAAATATTAATTGTCTATGAGTTTCATTGTCAAAATTAATAGTAGAAAAGAAAAATATTTCTAAAGTGGAAACTCATTTTTAAATTTTTCAAAATTACAGAAATAAGTTCAAACATTTCAAACAAATTTCAATAAGTTTTCTAAAAGAAATTTTTTTTTAAATATGAAAACATTTCCCTCCAAGAGTTTTCTTGCGTTAAAGGGAATAATAAATTAACTATATGTCAAGCTAAGAATTTTTTTTTTTTTAAAAGGCTTTAGGCTTAACATGAAAATCAGAACTTTTTTTTAAAAAAAAAAAAGTAATCAATCAATATATAAAATTAAAATTTGATCTTAAACTCAATTTTAGATAAGTATTTACTATTTATCAAATAATTATCTTGATGATATAATTTTTTGATAAATGATAATATAATATATTTTTATTTTATTATGTGATAAGTAATAAATTAACGATGATATATTTAATTTAACTTATTCAATTAACTAAAAAATAAAATAAGATAGTTTAACAATAGAAAAAAATTTAAATAAACTAAGATAGTTTAACAATAGAAAAAATTTTTCTCATAAAAATAATTTAGAAAATTTAATAATATAAAAGGTTTTTTTTTATCTAGAAATGATTTAGAACATTTAACAATATAAAAATTTATTTGATTTAGAAAATTTAACAAAATAAAAAGTTATTCATATTAGTCCTTTCTAATTTTTTAACAATAATAAGTATTTAATTTTTATACAATACAAAGAATTAAAGAAAAATTTAAAAATATAATTTTTCATTTTTTATTGAAATAATTATATTATTAATGATAATTTAATTATAATTCTTTATTTTTTTACTAATTGATTTGTTTAAAAAGGTCAAAATAAATAATAATTTTATAAAATAATAATACATTATAAATAAGAAATTATAATAATTATTAATATATTAATTAAAATAAATATTAAATTTATTTATAATTTATTATTATAGGTGTAATACGCGAATTTGCCAAAACTAACAAAATTAATCACCACAGAAGGGATATATGAATGTCCAAAGAGGATCTAAACCGGAGCCGCCCACCTCAACTCTATTGACTAGACTAGACCCAATAGAAGTTTCGGAAAACATGAATTTAAAGCCCAACAGTTGTTTGAGTAGATTAAAAGCCCAATTAAAAGTCCATTGCAAAGGCACAAAAACAAATAAAAAAAAAAAAAAGAGTTAGCAGTGATTGTGGTGATGAATTTGCAGGGAAATGGATAGACAAAAAAGGACCCAACTGTAAAGCAAATTCATGTGATTGTTAGAAATCCCAACAGTGACATATAATAGATTTTTCTCTCTCTTTTTTTTTTTTTTTTTTAAAGGGTTATCATTCCCTTCTAATTTCTCTGCATATCTCATTTCAAATGAAACAGGAAGGAGTGGAAAAAAAGAAGAGAAATGGGGTGGGTCACTGCTTAGTTATGATTGCAAGATTTATAATTATGGGATTAGCATAGGAAATCATAGCACCATTTAGTGGGTGTCAGATAAGCATTCTTTTTTGAGCTTTCACTCTTTATAACTACTCGATGGGGACATTGGCTTCTATATAATAATACCTTTCTTTCTTTCTTTGCTTTTTTTTTTTTTTTTAATTATTTGATCTTATTCTATAAAATTAATTATTGTTATATTTGTATTATCATTAGGATTACCATGTATTATTGCCACAAATAATTGAACTCAATTACCTAACTTATATATATATATATATATATATATATATA
>CATIWR010051166.1:0-21178 GCA_949677035.1 Omphalea diandra | reverse complement strand
ATATATATATATATATATATATATATATATATATATATATAATCTTTCCACTGTAAAATATTTAATAAAATTTTATTTTTAATCTATTTTAAAATTGCACACTTTACTTTTTTAGAATGATAGTCAATTAAGTAAATATTTATAATATCTTTATTAATTGTATAAATATCTTCATTTATAACAAATTACTAGCACTAATTTTTTACTTTAAATTCATATATTTAATAAATATGTTGAAATTTTAATATCATTTTATTTAAATATATTACTCTTATTAATTGAATTTATGTGTTTAATTCACTGTAAATTATAAATTTATCAATAATATTAAAAGTATGATATTGTAAAGTGTTTCATAAAGGTATTTTAGTACTCTATCTATTCCATAGTATCTGTCACTTTCAATATATATATATATATTCAAATTCTCTGTTATGCTTAAATCTCTAATGAAATATTAATTTTTTTATTTTATCATTATCAATATTTTTAAAGTAATTAATGAATTAGTCATTTGAGTCTTTTAAAAATAGTAATTGAGTCATATTTACTTATTGTTTCCTATAATTATAACTATTAAATAGTTTATAAACTCTAAAAAGTGACAGATACTATGGAAAAATAAAAAGATTTTGCTCACAATTTGGTGTTAAAAAAATGAAGTATATGAGAAAATTTTTAAAATCAAATTGGTTAGTGATTTGATTAGTTGATGGATTTTTAGTTTGATGAGTTCAATCAATTTGATTGGTTTAATTCGATTGATTTAATAATAATTAAAATTTAAAAGTATTATTAAAATAATTTCAAAAATTAAAAAATTATTAAAAACATAAATATATTGTAATAATTAAAAATAATAACATAATATTAAAAATTAATTAAGATCATACTAAATGAGTTATATATATAATTTTTAATTTTATTTATTTGATTCATTAATTTAATTCAATTTTTAAAACATTAGTATATAGGAGACATAAGATAGAGTAGATTTAGTTGTCGATTAAAGAAGAGTCATTGTATTACAGAGTTGATAGGTAATTCTGAATTGGTCAGAAGGCACTACCAGAGAGGAAACGCATTTCAGGTAGGGTAGGAATGCTTGTGCATACCTAAATTGTTAAAAAAAAATATATATTTTTTTGAAAAAAAAGGAACAACTTCCACGAACAAGTAATAGTGAGAGGACATCTCAAGGACTCGTTATATCAATCTCTCTGTTTTGGCCTGACAACGATTCTTTACATGTGAAATGAAAAGACTAGCATAATAATAAGGTTTCTGGCAGCTATAAATAAATCTCTGTTTTGCCACAAAATTGGGTTTAGCTGCTAGCATCTTTTTTATTTTAGATGCTACTATTTTTGTAAATTTTAATAACTTATATAAATAAAAAATAAAATGATATAAATACATATATTTATTATTATTAATTATTTTAGACTATCAATATTCAATATCGATCATCGTTAAAAAGCGGTAGTTACTAGCAATATGTGGGATTCACAAAATTTTTTTATTTTAATGTATTTTTTATATTAAATAATAAACAGTACAAATATAAAAATATTTATTATATAAATTTTATTATAATTTTATAAATTAAAAAAGTTAATATTTTATAATGTATTCTAAATACCAAAAGATATTACTGAAAAAATATTTTGTTTAAAAAATATTTCTTTAGACAAATTCTTTTTGAAACTAAATAGAGCTTAAAATTAAAATAATAATGAAATATTTCATGTTTTATGTTTGTTATTAAATCAATTATAATATAATTAATCAACGTTTAACATTAAATAATAAAATATTAAAATTTGAATAGTTAGTTTTACCTTAAATGAATATAGAAAAAGTGTTTCATATATAAGGTAATATTTTTTAAATAAATCACTCATTTTAAAAGACTATAAATATCATTTTAATTTTAAAATAATTTTAATTTACACAAAATTAATATTTATAATTTCATACAAATAAAAAATTAGATAAGTTGAAGAAATTAGTGATTCTAATTTAATTTTATTAGTTTTCAATATCTTTAATCCATATGTAGTTAACATTAATTTCTTTTTTATTTAATATATATATATATATATATGTATATATAATTTTTATCTGAAATAAACAAGGTTGAAATTATATGTACTACTGAAAATATATTTTGAACTTATATTAAAAAATTTTAATAAATAAACAAGTTAAAATTAATTTAAAAAATTTGAAGATAAAAATTATAATAGTGAATATAAATTTTTTGTTTGCAATGTATATGTAAAAAATATATATATATTCAATATGAAATGGGATAATATGACTAATTTTATTTTTATATTATATACAAAAATGCCTGTTATTTTTATTTAATAGTTAATACAAAAGCAAGAGTCATCACGTCAAAAAACATGCGGATATTCATATGGCATGTTTATAATCTGGATTGGCGGACATAAACCTAACAAATTGGCTTTTCCTGAAGAAAGAAAATTAGTGAAAGATAGTGTTAAATGACGTAATAATCTTGAATTCAATTTCTCCAATTTAAAATTAGTTTTTTTTAAAAAAAAAAAATTCATTGTATGAGTTGTATAATAGAGTAACTCCCATTTTTCTACACCTTCTTATATATATATATATATAAAAGAAAGAAAGAAAGAAGAAGGTTGTAAATAGAGGAGTGCAACAACATGTGTGATTTTAGGTTATTAAAGTATTTGGGGAAAGTGGTGACGATGCGTATCGTCAAACGTAGAGGTGAAGTCGTCAACTTTGGAGATCGTCGTCATGTTTGACATCACCCAAACAGGATCTCATAGTTTCTTTTCTTTTCATTAATAAGAGGTTACAGTCATCGCCATTGTTACGTTGCTTCCTTATTTTCCATTAATTGTCAAAAAAAAAAAAAAAACAAAGGGAAAAGCCAATCAATTTGATGGCGTGCAGTAGAGACGCATACATCATGGCACTTGCAGGCAACCTAATTTACTTTGAACGCACGCCACTTGCTTTTTTCTTTGTTTTCCAGTTCTTTTTTTTTCCTCCCTCCTTTTGACGGAAAAAGAAGAACAGTTTCAAAAAAAGAAAAAAGAAAAAGAACAGTGTGATATGACGTTGGTGTACATGCAAATCGCAGAAAATTTTTTAATATTCTATTGGTTCATTTTATAACTTTTTTTTTTCCTAGTTACAAAGGAAAGGATAGAATCCTCGGAACATACATTACCAATCAAGTTAAATTTAAGATGTATTAACTTATGTAATAACTTAATGATAAAGTATTTAATTAATAAAATATAAGATTAAAATTTAAATTTAAAATAATTTTTTTTGCATATTTCCAATAGCCTAATTTTTTTATATAATTATTTAACTCAATGAAAATTTGATTAGCAATTTATCAACATTGAAAATGAATAGCCAAAAAATATTTTTGTAAAGATATACATAAATTCCTAATTGTCTGTCTTTTTTTCTTAAAGTAATTTTTGGTATTTTTAAGCTATGGCCGGTATATTATATTTGGTAAATCTTTTTTCCTTGTTTTAATTATTTTCTTTTATTAAATAAATTATTTTGATATATTTTATTAATTTTTATTTTTTCTATTATTTGAAATTTTTTATATTTATTATTTTATCTCTCCTAATGATAATTTTGAATTTTGATAGTTTGAGATTAATTATTTAATAATATATGATAATATATTATTATTATCATATCTCTAATATGTTTTAACGTCTTATATAAATTTCAATTTATATTATATTATAATTTTATATTTAGTGAAATCTTTATAAAAATAAAATTATAATTTTAAAATTAAATTAATATATAATTATTAGTAATATTAAAAATTATTTTTATATTGGTGCTTTTAATTAAAATACTATATTTTTATATATATTATATAACTATTTAAAAATAAAAATATTTTTAAGCATTTAAAACAATGAATAGCTGCAGATGGATATAAAAAAAATAAATAAAATTTGGGTATAGAAGATTATTTTATGACAAAGTACGTAATTTTGTTGCGTTGGAATTTGTACGTGGATCTCTACACAGCAATTAGCTGAGCTCGTGCAAGCGCCACCATAGTTGCCTTGCCCTGCGAAAAAGACAATAACTATGACATATGCAATGACACGTAACACATACATATTTTTAATATTTTTTTTGGAGAATATATATTGTTTAATCTTTGAAAGACTGTTATTTTCACAATTTCAAAATTTTAAATACAATATTCAATCGAGAACTTAATTAATAGAAAAGAAATCATACATTTCTTAAAATTTTCATAATTATTATTGTATAATATTTGAATAGGGCAAAATAAAAAAGACAGGATAAAAAATAGATGCATCTCCTGGTTGAGGAAGTTTATTATTCTTGACAAGAGTTTAAATATTTTTCTAGAAAGAGGCTAGTTTTTTAAAAATTTGTTGAAATTATAGTTTTTTTCACACAAATATAAAACTAATTATAAATTATAAAATAATAAAGCAACTCAATTTTTAGAACCCAATGCCAAAATATAGAATCTGTAATTAATTGCATTAAAAATTTTATACTATAATTTTTAATTAATATATTAAAAAAGAATCAAATTGTTAAAAAATCATGCTAGATTTGGAAGATGGGTTAGCTCACAATGAAAAACTCAGTCTATTGTGGTGGAAAGTTACATTGAACAAACGCACATAAAAGAGAACGTGCCTCTTTTTGCACAACGAAATAACGGGAAAACCTCATTGTAATTAAAAAATGGAGAATGCTAAATGGATGGACTTTATCCAAATAGAGATGATGATTTTTAATATTTTGCAGTTTAAGTTCTACTTCATTCATTTTATAATATTTATCATTTTATAATAAAATTTTTATTTTAATATAATTATTATTTTATGTTATTAATATAATATTAAATATTTATTTTTTAAATAATATTTTTTTATTAATATTAGTTTAAAGTTTTAATTAAAAATATATTAATTTTAATTATTTATTTTTAAAATTTAAGTGCATCACATATTATGAAACGTAAAACGTAATAAATTTCACGTGCAACTGCCAGTTCATAAACAAACCCTACTGTCCGCTACGTAAAACGACTACACGTCCGTACCTTCCAGAAGCTGGGTGTGTGACTCCAGTGTTTTGCTCTATATAATAATCGTGTCAGCAAATCTGTACCCGCAATCGTACCCGGATCCACAAAATTACCTCTTCTCTGGGCTTGGCTTCTGTGTTCTGACCTCCACACGCTTAAGCTACAACCGTCCACCATAGCTTTTTCTTTTTTTCGATTAAATTTATTTTGAATTAGGATTTAAATCTGAGAGAGAATTCTCGTATCATTTTAATCATACTAACTTTTAATTAAACTATCGCCGCCGTTGAGCTTACCTATATTTTAAAGTCCTTGGCTGAGGAGGCGGAGGAGATGACACGTGAGTGACTCAATTGAAATGACAGTGGCTGTCAGGTCATGGTGGGTCCTTCCTGACGCCATGATCTAAGTCTTTGTCGGCTTATAATTAGTGATCTCTTGTATATTTATTGGGTTAGGTGTCGAGTATCTACGATGCCTTTTTCAGTGAAGAGATGGAAGTGGTTGTTAGTTGAGGGTAAATTTGGAGGTCACAATTTTTTAATTCTCTTACCCTGTATTTGGCAAAAATTGACAAGAAAGAAAGAAAATAAAAAAAGAAAATAAATTTTATTTTTCTTTCTTATTTTCTTCCTTTGTATTTGGATAAAAAGGAGAGAAATAAAAATAATTTTATTTTTTTTGTTTGGATAACCAAATATGAAAGGAAATGAGAAAAAATATTTAATACATTTTCATTTATGCCATTTATTAAACAAAACATTTGAATATATAATTGTATTGTATAATGATAAAAAATAATTATTTTATAATTTAATTGATTTTATATAAAATTAAAATTTATATAATGATAAATATAATGTTAATACAAACAAATTCTAAAATTACTTTTGTATTTGAAATGTTAAAAAAATATATTTATAGATTGATTTATATTTTTTAAATATTGAAATGTAACAAAAATATTTTTATATATATTTTTTAAATATTGAAATATTACCCGAGAACTATCGAGTGAAAATGAGAACAAATGAAACAACTTTGGATCCGGTAATTAAGGGTGAGCAAACGAGCGGTTCGGTACGATTTTTTGTCAAATTTTAATAAACCAAATTTTATTCTTAAAATCGAACCGAATCAAAATTTTTTTAAAAATTGAATTAAATGACTCGATTAAACTGAAATTTATGTGTTTATAAACCGAACTGAATCGATCTTATAAAAAGTTCAGTTCGGTTCGGTTTGTTTCAATTAAATTACATGTATTTTAAATTTGGTTCGATTCAAATGAGTTTGATTTATTAATTACTTCAGTTAATTCAATTTTTTCAGTTTTCTATCTAAAAAACTGAACAAAAAACCTAAAACTGAATTTTTTAAAAATTATAACTGAATAAACTAATTTTATTAAGGGATCAAACCGAACTGAATAGAACCGAACCAACTCAGTTAGGTTGGTTTTTGCTTAGATTCTGTAATTTTTTACACTGTCCTGGGGCAAGATGATCATTTCAGCAAAATCCTCTCTTTCTTCCATATTTTCTCTCCATTTTGGAGAGAAAATATAGGAGGTAAAATTTGTGTTATTTTCCTTTCCCCTCCCATTTTCCTCCCCTTTCCAAAGATGGTATTTTATCTTTGCTCTCCTATTTTCCTCTCTCCCAAACACAGGGTTATCCTTTATTTGAGTGAGATAAAATAAAAAATAAAATATATTTTTTATTTAAAAAGTAAGTAAATAAATAAATTTTTTATTTTCATCTAAACTAGAAAAACTATGATTAGTAAATGGAATTGCGGTAAGTTTATGTTTTTATTTTTGATACCTCTCTTTTGAAGTTTTATTTAAATATGAAGAGAAAAATAAATTTATTTTTTCTCTTTATACAAATTAGAAAAAATTTATTTGAATTTCATTTGAATTTTAAGGATTTTAATTGAATTTCTTTAAATTTTAAGGAAATTTAAATTTAATTTGATATAAATTTGATTTACTGATTTTTCCTAACATAATTTTAAAGGAAAATTTAATCTGACTTAATTTTAAAAATTAATAATTTAAAATATTAAAACACAATTTTTAAAAAAAATAATTTAATAATAAAATAATTTTTAAATATAAAATAAATTGTGATCAATTTGCGGCCTTAAAAAGTGATTTGTAGTCGATAATTTGACATTAGCGGTAGAGGAGGTGGCAAGGTGGGGGGCGTGATAGGGTAGGCCCATGAGTAAGTGAAATCCTGATTCCTCAATCAGAGTTTGTGTTGGCTGAGATTTTTAGCCATGGAAAATGAGACAGAGGGTGGGGATAGCTTGGCATAGTTGTAATGACGTATGCTTCCTTTTATGTTTTTCTTTCGGTGCAATTATAGTCACAATTGTCAACAAGTAATTCAATTGACAAAAGAAATCACATATTAAAATTTATTCTCTTGTTTCACAATATTAAATGTTTAAAAAAAATATTTTACATTATTTGTCATTTTATAATTTTTTTTCATTTTTTTCTACATTACATATTATGGCGATTTGATTTAGAGTGAAAATAGTGATGGAGTTTTAAAAGGTATATTTATTCATCTTGATTAATATTGAAACTATTTAATAACTTTTTTAATACGTGTACACTAATATTATGAACTATATACCATAAAATTTAATGAAAAAATTACGATCGAAATAAATTTCATTGAACTTGAAATGAATGAGAGAATATAAGCTATGACATCATAATTTTATGTTGTTGAAGAAATTATAGAGATGAACAAAGTCATTATTACATGTTTAAATTAGAGAAGAAGCAAACTGTGTAGCTTAACTATTTATTGATTGATTCTAGGAAAGTGGCGAGGGAGAAAAAAGAAAATTGAATTTGAAACATCAGATTATTTCCTAATTTTCATAAATAAAAAATTATCACATTTCACACACTGTAAAATATATAATTTTTTTATTAATGAAAATGATAGACACAAACATATTAATCTATACACATGCATCTCTTAACTTAATCTATATATAAAATGAAATTGAGTCCTCTTACTTAATACTATAAAGGAAAAATAGAATAATTTTTTTTTTTGAATTATGTCTTTTTTGATAGAACTGCTATGATTAATATAGGGATTAGGTACGATTTGAAAAATGGCTGCCAAATTAAGATTTTTTTTTAAGTGATATTATGTGATTAGACGCTCTTATAGAAGTTAAGTTAGAATAAGTTAATTATAAGGTTAGATATTAATAGGAGCAAGAGAAAATTTTCAACTTATAATGATATCTGCTTCTTTTCATAAATTTAAAATTTAGATGATATCACCCTTTTGGGGCTAAAGTAAGGATTTTCCCCACGAAACTAAGAATGAGGATGGCCATTCCACTAACTTAAACTCCAAGCTTCGAAGCAAGGATCGAGGAGAGGACCACCCTTCATCCCCTCTACTAAAGATTTTGTTGTGATTTCTCTATTCTTATTTTAATTTTTCCTTCACCATTTAATTATTTCTTCCCAATTGATAATTTGTCTCTTTCTAGCTATCATTCCTTTAATTTTCCATCTTATTTTAATTCTTACTCGCATGTGTTGGAAAAAAATTTAAAATATCTTGCAGTTATTCTTATTATATGGATAAAATTCTAAAATATTTATCTTAAAATAAGATTTTTTTATTCGATATAATCAAATGTGTTATAAGATTATTTTAACATTATTATTGTTAATAATTGTTTTGACGGCAAAAATTAGAAAGAATTGTTTTTCTAATTGGTTATAAATTTTTAATATCAGTTTTATGAATAAAAAATTGATTTTTAAACATATTTTTAATTATTAATTAGATTAATAATGTAACTAAATTGCTTTCATAAATAATAAAAATATTTTCAAACATACAAAAAATGTTAACTTGCATTTGATAAAATTAAAAAAAAATAAGTGCTAAATATAATAAATGTTAAAATTTTAAATATTTATCTAATTAATATATTTGATAACTGTAATTACTAAAAATTATTAAAATTTTTTATTGGATACATTTAACTTTGTAATAATGATTTTCAAGATTTAGCCATCAAATACATATTTGAAATTATTTAAATATACAAAATCTAAAAATAGTAATTAGATTGTAAAATAATTTTCTCATGAATATATAAAACTAAGGGCATAAAATTGAATATAATTTAAGAATATATTAAGGGTATAGAAGTTAAATAAAATTTTTGATTAGTTAATGATAATTTAAAGATGTATTAAGGGTAAAAATTCACTCCATAAAAAATATTGAAAAATCAACAACTTAACATTTTAAGTATATAGTTTAAGTTAATTATTTTGACTCACTATTTTAATTGGACTCATATTATGTTATCAAACATTTTAAAAGTAATAAATGTTGAAAATTTTAATTTTAAGTTGGATTATCCAACAACTCCTTAATTGAATAAATAAAATCAAATTTTTTACTACAACAAATATATTGTAAGAGTGTGTTTGGTATTACTATTGCCAATAGCTGCTTTAGGAAAAAATTTAGAATAAATCCACTTTCATAATCGGACATAAATTTTTTAATATAAGTTTTGTGAGTGAAAATTTAATTTTATTAAAAATTTTGTTATATTTATTGAATTAGATTAATAATATAACTAAACTAGCTAATAAATAAAAAATATTTTTAAATCGAATAAAAATAAATTAACTTTTTACAATAACATTACCAAACATGCTTTAAAATGTAGAACATGATTGACAATGTTATTCATTCTGCTATTGCAAATGGCTATTTCTTTTGAATTCAAATTTCAAAATTCTTATATTTTTGTTTTCATAAAAAATATAATTTTGTATTTCTAAATTTATAATTTAATAATTAATTTGTCTTTAACATATAATAAAATTTTATGAAATTGACTGTATTTTAGGTACAATTTAATATTTTTGCTATCAAATAATCCATATAAAATATCAAAAAATATTAATTTGTAGAGTAACATTTTGTAGAGAATCATCTATATATAGTATACTTTTTTATTATTATTATTCTGATATCCAATTGTATACGGCGAAATACTTTATAGACTATAACATAGGTGGAATTTTAAAAATCAAGAGTGAAGGATATCTATTTTTTATAAATTTAATCTATTCTCAATATTATTATACTCATATCTCATTTATTTAATTTTTAATTGAAGATATAAATGAAGCTCGTGTTTAATTTTTATTGAAGATATAAATTAAATTTATTAGTAGCTTGCAAATAAGAATATATAAAACTAAATTAACACCACGAAAATATGTAGTGGCATTAGCAAATATATACAAAATATTTGTTTAAAATATATATATTTTATACATTAATAATATCTATGAAAAAAATTACCATGTAATTAATCATATTAATTTAGAGAAGTCATACTGTAGTGAGAAAAATGGCACCCCTTGTCTTGACATGTCGATCTAATCATTTAATGGGCTTACTTAGATTTATACGAGGCTCTAAATCAGGCCGAAATCTTTTGGACGAGCTCAATTTTGACTCATCCATTTGGCGGGCCTACAGTTCTTGACCCACGGTTTGCAATCTGCAGTGTATAATAAGATTTCGGTATAAAGAAAATCACTTCCCATTTTTCTTTTTGAGAAATAATATTTTATAAAAAGTTAATTTTTAGAAAATTTTGGTTTTATACTGTTTAATTCGTTAATTATTTTCTAATAAGTATATCAACGTCATGCTTGATTTACTCATAAATTTTAATGAAAATATTGTTTTATCATTAATATCATTGGAACTGAAAAAATTGCGGGCATTAACAGGGCTACTAAGAAGATGGAAAACAATTTCGCTAGTAAGTATTTTTCTTAACCAACTGCAAAGTTCCCTTGAATTTGGATAGTTTTAAAAATTAAAAATTGTAAGCTACCCGATAACGCCATTATTGAATCCATCCATTGCTGTTGCTTAGATGCAATTTAATCTTGAATTGCTAATCATTTGTTCAAATTTTGGGCTTGAGATTTGGTCCAATTTAGCCCATTTTAGGGCAGACATGTCCTTTTTGAGATGTTCCCTTCTATCTTTCCGGAAAATTTGAGAATTTTCTAGAACTTTCACTATTATCGTCTCAAACCAATTTCTCAAAGACAAGTGGCAGAAACTCCTTACAAGCCTGAGAGAGCTAATAATTCTAGAACTTCCTCTTCCATTTCCCTATAAACTCATTCACTCGCTCGCCCCTCAAATTAATAAACATTACAAAAACGGATCAAACATTCCAAGTAGAGGTATTTCGTTCTACCATAATCGGCAACTGTAATAAAGAAACGAAAGCATCAATGGAACGTGTAGAAGTAAAAGAAGAGAAGGAGACGGTTGGGGGAACTGGGTCTTCTCCTTCTTCTTCCTCATCTTCAAGCTTTCTTCCGCAGCCAATGGAAAGCCTACACCATGCAGGTCCACCTCCATTCCTGACCAAGACGTTTGAAATGGTGGAAGACCCATCAACGGATTCTGTGGTTTCGTGGAGTAGAGCAAGAAACAGCTTCATTGTTTGGGATTCTCATAAGTTCTCCACTACCCTGCTTCCTAAGTTCTTCAAGCACAATAATTTCTCCAGCTTCGTTCGCCAGCTCAACACATATGTAAGTTCAGTTGTCTGTTACTATATTTTCTTTTAAAATCTTGATCTTTTTTTCATCGAATTTAGCATGTAGGTCGTTTTCATTTTGAACTTGTTTGAGCTGTTGGTTTGTGAAGATGTCAGTGTGTGTTCTGGCATTTTGATTTTTCTTGTGTTGTTTAAGGTTCTTTAAGATGTACAATAAATGATCATGTACGGGCTAAATGATATTTCAAAGTTACAGGTGGTTTCTCAATCTTGATCACTACTGCTTAGTAAAATTTTAATAGTGAACAAGAATTTCAACGATTGATCTATTTGTAAACACTGGTCAATTTGTTCTCTAGACCTGAAAACCGTATATTCTAGATAATCAATGGATTTAGGTCATAATTATTTTAATTATTCAATTTTATAGTTACCATGTATATATAGTCTTCAAGGAAGTTGCCACAATTAAAAAAGGTCAGTTGCAGAATGTTATAGTTTTGGATGTTATTTATCTTTTTTGAAGCTTCAAATTCTGTAGAAAATTAATTAATTTTGCATATTGGGTACTCTTCAATTGAAACTTAGCTGTTATCTTTCTTTTGTTTGTTTGATGAGATCACCCTTTTGTTTGGCCATTCACGTTTGAAATGTCGAATTTCATCATATGTTGATCAAATTTCTCTCTCGGCATCATGCAGGGTTTCAGAAAGGTTGATCCTGACCGATGGGAATTTGCGAATGAAGGTTTTTTAGGAGGCCAGAGGCATCTACTGAAGACCATTAAGAGGAGAAGGCATGTCTCGCAGAGTATGCAACAGCAGGGTGGAGGGCCTTGCGTTGAATTGGGAGAATTTGGGTTGGAAGGTGAGCTTGAAAGATTAAAGAGAGATCGAAATGTGCTAATGGCAGAAATCGTGAGACTTAGGCAGCGGCAACAGCAGTCAAGAGATCAAATTCTAGCAATGGAGGATAGATTACGAGGTACTGAAAGAAAACAGCAGCAGGTAATGACATTCTTGGCTAAAGCTCTCAACAACCCGTCCTTCATTCAGCACTTTTCTCAGAGGAGTGCACAAAGGAGAGAACTGAGGAGGGTTGGAATAGGGCGCAAGCGGAGACTCATGCCAAGCACAAGCCTGGAAAATTTACAAGAAGCTGCTGCTGCTGTGGAAGTAGCTGTTGAAATTGCGGGTTACACTAATCAAGAATCGGGAACTATTGAAACCGATATAGAATCATTATTCTCAGCTGTCCTCGATGACGAATCGAATAGTGAAGCTAGGGACGCAATCGCAAGTTCTGTACAAGGGGCTAGTGGCGTAGACAATTTCGATTCGGTCAATCAGAATATCTGGGAGGAGTTACTAAATGATGATATAATCGCTGGCAATCCAGATGAAGATGTGATTGGCGATGTTGAACCAGAATTTGACGTGGAAGTTGAGGATTTGGCTGCAAATCCCGAGGATTGGGGTGAGGATTTGCAAGACCTTGTGGATCAAATGGGTTATCTAGGGTCAAACCCATGATTTTAACGGATTGCTGTTACAAAATGGTTTGGAATCTTAGTATTGATCCAAGTTGGTCTCTGCAACTCCATTCCTGACATTTGTATGTGTATGCCTATGAATCCTGGATTAAATGTTTTGCTTATGTTCTAATATATTACCTTTTGCTTTGTTTTTGACGTAAGAAGCGCATTTGTCTTTGATACAACAGGGAATGGTGGAAGTTGCAGCGGGGCCAAAAGATGTTCCTATTCTTCTGTATCCTTTAACTGATATTCTAGTCGTTCAACATTTTCTAGAACCGTATAGTTTATGCAATTTGTGATTCTGTTGATTCTTTTCTGCTGTGAATTTTGCAGGCGGGCTAGCCAACAAAGATCGTTAGAGGAAGGCTTCAATCAATCCTTGACTGACTCCACTTACTGTTTATTCTCTTCAACTCCTTGCAGTTTGATCTTACAAAAAGGAGGAAAAAAAAAAGTCGCCAGTTTCTGTACATTTGCTTGTTGTACATAAGATAAGCAGTTTTGTGCAGTTTTGCAGATTGTGATAGCAATGTAATTCTTGCTCTTGCTTGCATTGATTTTGGGCAGAGAATGGGTTTTGAAGGATTACGTAGCCCTTTTGGCACATCATGGGCCATCAAAATGAATATTAGGACCCCTTTCCCCCTCCCCCTAATGTGGAGTAAACATGTAATTCTAATTAATAAAAATAATATGAAATATAAAATGACAATACATAAACGTTGTATCAAACAAAGTATAACAATCAATCAACTTTGGTTAGCTAGAATGAATGTTTTTAAAATTGGATTACAGATTGAATTAATCAATTGCTTGGTTATTTAGCCAATTTGAATGGGACGATTAATATAGTTCAATTAATCATTTTTTTTAAATTGTAAAATAATATTTAAAAATTAAAATATAATATGATAAAACAATAAAAATATTTTTAAAATTTAAGTAAAATAGTAAAATTTTTAAATGTTTTTATGAAGTGATTTAGTTTTGAGTTGAATTGAGTTGATTTGATTTTTTTTTTATTTTAATCAACTTTATGGTTTTAATTTAATTGTTTTCTATTTTAATTGGTTTGAATATTGAATTGAATTAAATTATTGATTAGTTTTTAACTTTATGGTTTTTGATTTTATTAGTTTGAATGATTGATTTGATCCTGTTCTCAAATAGTAGTTAGTCTATTTAGAATTGGATCAAATGTAATTAGGACTCCAATTCAGAGCATGTTTTGCATTAATATTGAAAAATTCTGATTTTAAATAAAAAAATAAAAGGTATTTTCTATTTTAATTGATTATTACTTTGGTTAATGTGAGTTTTATGAGTAAAAATTTGATTTAAAAAAATTATTTTAAAAAATTTTATTAATAGAAATTTTTTACTTATAAATCTTATATTTAAAAAATCTATAATTATATAGGAGAATTTTTTTCTATTTTTATTTCTATTTTTATTTTAAAATCAAAATTTTTTAATAGTAATACCAAAACTTTACGTGAAAGATAAAAAAAAATTATTAAATGAATGAATTTTCCATTGAAATAAAATTTTGAATATGAATTTAAACAGATCTCAAATAAAAGAAGAAATTGAATTTCAATTGAAATATAAATTTGAAATTTCATGATATTGAATGTCACTACAAGCCTGATCAGTGGATTCAAATAGATGGTTCTTGATATTTAATGACATGATTAGATGTGGGTGCATTAACAATTGTTGATAAGAATATGAAAGATTATCCATATCCAAAAGATTTTAAGCATCTCGAGATTTATAGAATTTAGAAAAATTTGTAGAAACAACATTTTTATCTTAGTAACTGCTGATATTCAATAAAAAGCTGTAATTAGTCATTTGTTGAGTTTATGCAAAATTTAATATAAAGGGAACATGTTGCTTTTTTCTTTTAAAAATACTCACTTCATCTTATAATATGTCTTTTTAGAGTTGTGCATTTAGATTAATTAATATTGACTAATATACTTTTAATTGTTTTTAACTAAAATTTTATGTTAATATTAATAAAAAATATTTAATTAGAAAAAAAAAAAGGAGACGATGGTAAAGGTAAATTTGATAAACAAACAATTAATGTTATATTGATGATATAATATGATAATTATATTAAAATAATTTTTTTAAAATGACAAATATTGTAAAACGAAAAGTGTAATATTTTTGCTTGCTAATTTTATTTAACTGTCATTTTAGCCTGTTAGCGGATCTCATTAACCACCACCAACATAATCACTCAATTATAATGATATTATTTTGTGAATATATAAATACTTGGACATGAACAAAGAAATTCTCATATCATGGAAGATAAAAGCGAATCCACGTTGTTATCAGCCAAGAAGCCAAGCCAGTAAAAAAGGATGGGAGGTAGATGACAAGTTCACATGATGCAGACAAATGCAGAGGAAAGGAATCTGAAAGGCTTTGGTAAGTTGGAAAATGCGGATTTTCCTCTTTTACATCCAACCACATCAAACTTTCGTTTGGATATATCTGTAGCCATCCGAATGGGTTTTGTTGGAGAAGATAGTCCTTATTCAGATGCATACAAGATAAGGCCGTGATACAGTGCAGCATGTTGGTGAAAACTATTATTGCGTCAAGCTACTTTTGGGCCTTTTTCTTAAATAAAATAGTGGGTATATATATATTTATATATATTCAACATCTAAGCACATTATAATGAATAGCAATAATTTACTAAATCACATTTGATCTGAATTTTAAAATAGAATAATATTATCACTTTCGATTGACTTTATATATTTTCTTATATTAATTTATTTCAATTCTATAACTATTACTATTTTTAAATTCAATTTAGTTCATTAAGTCAAATAAAAAAATTAAAAATCAGATCTTTAGTTGATTCGGATCAACTCTCAAATTTTAAAATAGAAAAAATTTGATCAAAATCTGATGGTCTAGATTGAATTTATTTTTTAATTTTTTTATTATTTTTAAAAATGAAATTATCATCATAATAAATATAATAATTTTCTTTATTTTATTTTTTAAATAGATTGATTATTATTTTGTAATACAATTTTTATATTTTAAAGTAATAAATTATTATAGAAAGTTAATCATAATATAACTTTTTGAGTTTTTAAAATAATAAATTATTATAAAAAATTAAAATGCTTTATTAAAATTATTATATTAATATTAAACTAGTATTATTTTATAATATTTAATCTTTTGGTATAATAAAATAATATTCTATCTTAGTTTGATTAATATGAGATTAAAATTTTAAAATCTTGATAATTATATTAAAAATAAATTATCCAAATGCCCTATACAAGCGATGATGCCATTCTACGCGAATGGGCGATATCTATAATTCCAAAGAAGATATCTCTTACTGATTTTTTTTAATAAAACAAAAAAGAAAAAGAAGGTATCTCATTTTGTCCAATTTAAGACTACTTTTCATAAAAAAGTAACAGATTGTCTTTTATTTAGACTTTTCATGATAAAAATTTGGTTTCGCTTGACCAAATGGAATTGATTTAAATTTTTAATTTAATTTTTATATGTATTTAATTTAATTTAATTTTTATTAAAATATTTAGTGAATTTGATTTTTTATAATTTAAACCTATATTACATTAGATATAACTAGTTTAAACCTATTTTTGTTAAAAATAAATAAAATATATTATGAGCTTTTTTGTATGTAAAATATATTACAAAAACTATTATTAATCATAGTAAAAATATTTTTTAGAAATTCAATATAAACCGAACTAAACTAAACTAAATTTATTCAATTTTTATACTTATTTCAATTTAGTTTGATTTAATTTTTTTTAAATTCAAATTTTTCAATTAGTTGAATTTGATTCAGTTTGAATTAATTACACACTTACAAAAATTATTATATATTTTCATTTGGATAATTATTCATTCAATATTTCGGATGAAACACTTACTAGATAAACTTTTTCATCACATGTAAATAATATTTAATTATGACTGCTAAATAGGTAATGTTATACATAATATTGTGCAAAGCATGGTTAAGACTTTGATGAATCAATATAAATGATGAAAGATTAAAGATTTTCATGTGATATTTACGACAAAAAAAAAAAAGATAAGAGAATCATTAATGTAAAACATTTGAATATATAAGATTTTTAATAAGAGAATTTCTTAATATATTAGTAGTATAATAAATTGAGATTAAAAAAATATATATATTGAGGCAAGTTACAGTGCTCAATAGTCTTTCCTCTCTCATTACGAAACAGAAGTGCGGCAAGTGCTTGACCAACTACATTGAAAACAAAAAAAAAAAGCATCTAAAAACGTCTACGTTTTGGCAAGCAACCTGGTTTTTTGCTTCACAAAAGATTACTTATCAAAAAAACAGATAATACAGGATCAATCAAATCAAATGGAAAAAAAAAAAAAAAGCAGTAAGATTCGCAACTAGAAAGGAAAAAAAAAGTGATCAGAAAATAAAAAAACCCACAACCCCTAATAATAAGAAGAAAATAAAAAAATAAAAAAAAAGTTGAGTAAAATAAAGTACTCAACATGCATTTCAATTGAAGCTAATAATACTTTGGAATTAACACGACAGTATTTTTGAAGTTTATACCTAAACTTTTTTTGAAATGCTTAAGATATAAGTGGAAATTTTTATGAATTTGAACTTATGAAAAGTTAGAAATAATTTTTTTATAAATTTATTGATCAACGCGCAGATATATGACAAATAAGTCTTAAAATTTCGTTGATTTTCTAAAAAATATCAAAAATTTAAAAAGATAAACAATTCTCTCCTTAAAATATTATTAATTGATCAAAATTCCCTCATAAATTACCATGCATATAAGATATATAGGAAAACATGAATCCTACTCCAAATAGAAAGAAAATAATATAAAAATGAAAATTGTCATTTTTGGCAAAATTCCTATTAATGTCAAATTTGAAAAATTCATATCAAACTAAGAATAAAAATCAAAATAATTTTCAAAATAAAATTCTGCAAAAAGATATTTAAAAAAACCTTTCAAAATAGTAAAAATATAAATTTAAAGGTTGAAAAGACAGAATTTGCATCATAGGCAAAATTTGTGAGTTTAAATTATTCTCATTTATTTTTCATTGAACTATAGCCTTTAAATGCCCAAAAGCCACTTTGAAGTTGCTGGAAATTACAAAATATTCCTATTATAGCATACTAAACCTTAAGATTTTTCTCCCATTTATTCATGAAAACTAGCTCTTGCCTATCTGTATCATCTATCACATTATTAAGTCTCATTACATCCAGTGAAGTTATCTCTAGATAAGTTGTATTTTCAAGGTAATTACTTTCAAGAATTTTTGTATTTGATTAACATTTTTCCTTCACTAAAGTAGAATTACTTTTTTAATTGCTTGTCTTTGCACATACCAATTCATTGGGGAAGATACTATAAAAATATTATTATACCCTTATTATTTCAATGATTCAATGCTATATTTTTTTTTAATATAAATACTCATATAAGATCAGTTAAAAAAATACATGTCATTCAAAGAAATTAAAAAATTATATAAATTATTGATAATTTTATTAATTTAAAAAATTATCAATATCAGTACTTTCAAAATGCTTAGGCAATGAGCTATGGTCCACAAGTTCAACTTTCAAAAGTTTATAAAATGGTACAATGAGAATAAAGTTCAACATACAGTAAATGAAAAGGGATATAATTTTGGACTTATTTTTTGGAATCACCAAAGTAATATAATGGAAACAATTTTCAAAAGTTTTTAATAATATCTACTTATTTCTTCTCAAAATAATAATAATAATAATTAAGGAACAAAAATTTATTTAAAAGTAAAATATCTAATAAAATATGTTGAACAAAATAAGACTATTTTCAAATCAACTAAAGGTAAATTCATCATATTATTTTTTATGATAATTTGAAAATTTTAACTTACCAACTCTAATTCAACTTTTTTAAAATTCTTTTGTCTTCTTCCAACCAAATTAAATAAAATATATCTAAAAGTTTCTCTACTAATTTCATTTAAAACAAAAAATATCTTAATTCTTAATTTGTATCAGTTAAATTTTTACGTACAAACTCAATTGATTGTGTTTGAGTAAACAAAAGTCACCAAATAATTAGAATAAAGAAGTTAGTTATGATGAAATACACAAATTGGTGAAAGGAATAGTGATTGGTCCTCTAACACATTGAACTCATCTCACTTGTCTTCACTAAAACTATAAAATAGGTTAATCAGTCTAACAATATATTCTAGAATTGAATCCAAAATTCAATTGTTACCATACTTGTCCTGCTGTATTAGATGTCCTTCCACTATGATCATTCACAGTAAGAATTCATTCCATTAAGTTGTATCCATACTTTGATATGAAGCTTGCAAATTCTTTTCTTTGACATGCAAATCCAGTGCATGATAAAATTGGTTCACCTTATTAAATTTTGAATTCAACATAAATATATTCGTTATTAAACCTAAAATTTTCATTTCAATTTCAATATTTATAGTGTCTATTCATAAAATCCAATTGAATAACAAAATATTTAAATTAATATAAAAATATGAAATTTCAACAAACTAATTTATAAAATTTATAATTCAGTACAATCAAGTTTACTTCATCTCTCATCAAAAGTATCTATCACAACTCAATTGAATATTTTATTAATTTGAGCATGTCAAAATATGATTAAAATCTTAAATCCAACTATTTATTTTTCAATAATTAATATCAATCCAAGCACACTCTAATATAAAACATTCCTTAGTTTATCAATTACCATTATATCCAAAAATCTCTCTTCAATTTTTTTTTTTTTAGAAAAAATACAATATATTTTTATCAAAAGTCTTAAAATTTTTAAAAACACAAATAAATATCCAAATATATATAAATAAAATAGAAAGATTACCCAATATATTGAAATGGAAGCCTTAAAAGATTATGTATGTGCTCTGTAATTCAAGCTTCAATCCAAGAGATCAGTTAATTTGAGTTGTTGAACTTAAAAAAGCTAAAATAAGTTTTGTATCACATAATCTACAAAACATAAATTTTCCTTAGAATGAACTTTAAATCAAGACTCTCGCTTTGCATGATGAGACATGATAAATCAAAATGAGATTTCATATTTTTTCTCTTCTCAATTTCGTCAAACACATATAATAAGCACATCAAAAACTAAGAATTAAGAAAAGAGGTTTCATCCTTCATAGTATAATTCTACTTTTCTCCAATTTATAATCTAATTACTAATATGAAAATTTTAAAATTTACTGTTATTGCTCACACACCTGGTAGATTCTTTGATTCTCTTCAATAGTTCAACTGAAATATGAATCGAACACTGAAAACCAAAAAAAAAAAAAAAAAAAAAAAAGATTTCAGAAATGGCAATTTCACCAAATTTATTATGGTTGCAGCCTCTACCAAATTCTTTGGTCTTATAAGATTTTAAACTATTAGAATTATAACACCAAATAATAAAATCAAATCTAATTTTTATTAATTCTTAACAATTGGATAAATTAAAAAAAAATAAGATGCACAATTTATATATATAAGAAAAAGACAAGAACACCAAAAGTTAAAAATAATATATTGAAAAGAAATTATATTTGAGGTAGAGCTGATCGATTTGATGATTGTTCAATCATCTACACTAAAAAAAATTCATAAACATATAAATTGAAAGAAAGAGTTAAAATTATTTTGACAGATAAATAATTTTAAAAAATAAAAAATTAAAATGAAAAAATAAAAATTCATATTTATGAATTAAATTGCCTACTCATGAATGATAATAGTTTAGATAAATACATAGTTTTTTTAAAAAATAAATTATGCGAACATTATTAAA
>CATIWR010051163.1:0-12482 GCA_949677035.1 Omphalea diandra | reverse complement strand
TTTAATTTATTGCTTTGAATTCTTAGAACTCATAAAGAAAGTAAGACAACACATAGGCACCATAAAGCTTAGTCAAGATGGGAGAGTTAAGACTCTAAGAGCTTGAGGGTGATAAAGACTGAGGTAGAACTGACAGTTCATTAGTACATGGACAAGAATATGAGAAGGATGGTCAAATAGATCTTGATGGATGGTTTGGTACTTGAACAACCAACTAATGGGGGAGGAATGGAGTCACGTGTCTATAAAGCTAAAGAAGATGACTCTGAAAGGAAGTTAGAAAGTACTAGGCCATTTGCTAGCATGAACCAACCATTGTCTGAAATATTTAAGGGGCTAAAGAAGAAAGGGATGTTCAAACCACTCGATCCTAAGCTTTTGCCAACATGTTACCTAGAGGTTTTATACTAAATGCCTTTTCTAGTTGTCATTAAGCCTATGGTTATAACACTTACGCATGCAAACATTTTAAACATGAAATCCAAGATCTTATTGATTCTAGAGAACTATTATACTTTGTAAGCCCAAGTGATTACCTTAGCACCAAGCCTAAAATAGATCTTGACTCTTTCCTAAACTAATCCTCAAATAAAACCTCCCTAAGTCCAAAAGGGAAGAAGTCACTCCCATTAGCCTGTCAGGGGGTAACCTCTTATGCCAGGCCTAATTAGAGGAAGTTTATGAGAAAATTTATTATTAAGAGATTATCTAGCACCTAGAAAGAAGAATGGGTACATCCTAAGCATCTTTTGCACTAAGATCAATTATAGACTTGATGAGAGAAAAAGGAAACAACTAGTAAGAGCTCTCAATGATTTCCTATGCATGTTGTATCATTGTCCAATGCCTTTGAAAGACTCCAAAAGGAAGGGATTTTACATCTTCTTGTCCCTAGGCCCCACCAACTCTCTTGCCTAGGAATTATAATGCCAATACCTTTTATGCTTTACACCAAGGTATCAGTCATTACATAAATGAGTGTCAAAGGCTCTGTCATGAAATTCGAGGCCTTATTGATTCAAGGGTGATACCCATGTCATAGCATTAGATGCCACCCGAACTAGGAACATAAGTAGGAGTTCATTTCTCCCTATCAACTTTTAGTTGAGGCTCATGAGGATTTCAAAGAGGAAGTATTACTATCACCTACACATCAAAGGATGAAGATATGAAGTGTGCTACTTTTGGGAAGCTAGTCAATAAATACTTTAGTGCAAGATGCCCAAATAACATATAAGAGGAAATGAAGCCTAGAAAGTTCTTGCCACTTGGTCAACAGTTGTCTCAAGTATGGGAAAAGTCAAAGGAAAAAGGATTCACACTATATGAGGAATACAAGCCGCTCAAGCATTCCTCACCTTCAAGATGTAGCCCTTACTAAATAATGGGATATCATACCAGTTAGTGTTGGCGCTTGAAGAAGACTAACTAGGACCACTTTGAGAAGTAGAAGGTTTCTAGACTCAAAAGAGGAACTGTGGTGACTCGGTAAAAAGGAATTATTTAATTTCATTTTGCTTAACCTATCTTATCTTAGTTATAGACATCTAATTTGGTTATTTTAATGAATGCTGATGTTTTTAATTTCATGTTTTTGCTTGTTTAATCTAAATGTGGTTGTTGATACATTTGGCGACATAATGAGATGTTTGGTACGAGAAAGAGATAGTGAATAAAAAGAAAAGAAAGAAAAGAAAATATAAACATCATAAGGGTAGGTATTTAAAGAAAAAGAAAAATGATGTGAGAACATCTATCTCATAGTCTATTGTCTAGAGAATCGTTTTCCTGACATTTTGTATTGCCTCCTAGGAAATAAGGAAGAACTATTGAAGGAGAAAAAAAATAAATGAATGAACAAGAAAATAAGAAAAAGAGAAAGAGCCAATAGAAGATTTGAGGGAGAAAGAGACAAGAGTGAAAAGCTATGATGAAGAAAGAAATCTTAGAAATAAAGATGTAAGGGGGAAAAGTGCGAGCTAAGAAGGTTCAGATTGAAGAGTAAGAGGAAGCATGTTGTGAAAAGCCATGATAAGCTATATACGAATCAAAATCTTCTCTAGTGTTGGAGGTTAAGAATGAAAGAAAAAGCAAGATGTGAGGAAGAGCAAAAAAAAAAAAAAGATGTACGATGAAGGGCAAATCTCAAAAAATGACCCATGCAAGCGAAAAAATTAGGGAAAGGTTAAGTAACGATGCATATGAGAGATAAGATGGAATTACCCTAACTAATAACTTATCCTTTAATTTTATGAGGGAAGAGACTAAACAATAAGAAAAGGAAAAACATACATGAGAGAAAAAGATTAGAAATCTTGAGTGCTTTTTAGAATGATACCATGAGAATACTCAAGAGAAAATTACCTGAGGGAAAATCGAAGAGACATGAAAGAGGGGAAGTCACCTTCAAAGAAAGGTGAAAAGAATAGTTTGTTAAACCCATTGTGATGTAAAAAAACAAAGAAAATGAAAAAATTTCGCTAAGTGGAAAACTTGAAAAAAGTCTATTTAGGCAAAACTTAGGGAGAAAGTAAAAGAGAGCTGAAAAATATTTGGCTAGAAAACCTGAAATGGCTAGCCAATAACAAGTACCATATTTTGCCACAAGATGTGTCATAGCTACATTTGCATTGAATGAATGAGAACATGGAGTTATGGTATCAACGTACATGAGAATGATTAAGCTACCCTTTATTGAAAAGAAATAAAAAAAAATGAAGAAGCTTGTTAAGCTAAAAACCCAAAAAGGTGGCTTAGGCAAAAGTTAAAGCCAATAAAAAATGAAAAAAAACAACAAAAAAGAGATTAAAGAAAAAGAAAAAAGCTCGCTAGGTTGAAAACCCATAAGGGCAACCTAGGCAAAAGTTAGAATAACCCACTAAGTTGAAAACCCTAAAAGACAACTTAGGCAAAAGTTAGAATATACAAATTGAAAAAATAGAAGAAAAATAAAGAGAGGGAAGTAGATAGCTACAATTAAGCTTTGGCATATACCTAGAAACCCAAAGATCTATGTCTATGTATGTATTAGAGTATCCTCTAGGTCTAGCAAATGTCAAATACTTTAAAAGAGCTCAAAATGGTAGGGCTTCAAATTTGAAGGCAAGGGTGCAAGCTTTAACAAGCTGCCAGCCATATCCAGGATTGGTCATATGTTTCATTAGACTTTCAAGTTTTAGAGTCTTTGATGTCCTTCCTCGGTTGAGTTCCATAATACCCATGAGTAGCTTTATTTTGTTTATATGTTCTTACGATTCTACATTGTACCATCATTAATGTATTGGGCATTATGTGTTGCGTGAGGGTGTGCACCCAATTTTGTTTTAGTGTTTATTCTTTTAGATAATCTAGGAGGTGAGAAAGCAAGCACAAAAGGGGATCATTGGGTTTTAAAACCATAAAGAGAGGACACAAATTAAGCTTTTGGTGCAATTCAACCTAAACTTTACCAAATTAATAAAGCTAAATTCTCGGCCATCGAGGTAGGTGTATAAGAAGATTTGTTTATGATGAAACTAATGCAGTCTATTTCATTTTTTTCACGATGTTACCATGAAAAGCCAAAAAGTCTTTAATAAGGGCACTAGAGATAGTAAATAAGATCACTAGAGATAGTAAATAAGATCAATCATCATAGCAAAAGCTATCATCATCATCTAGAGATAACAAATAAAAAGGGGATGCCCTTAATAAAAGTCAAGCACAAGCCACTACAAATATCCTAAATAAGCATAAGTTATATAAGTTAGAATTAGGAAGTAATAAATAAATTAAGAAGTAACTAACTTGAAACACATATATTCCTTTAGTCTTTCTCATTCTTCGGATAAGGTTTTATCACTTCACACATAGACAATTTTATATGGCTCTAACAATAAACTTCTTGCATAGGTGGTTAATATGGTAATGATAATAAGCTTTATCTTTACCACTCTAAAAAAGGCTATGAAAAGCATGTATGGGGCTAGAAGCATAGAAGAGAGGTACTGGCAAAGGTATCATGAGTCAAACGAAAAGCTTTAAAAAGGTTGTCTTTGCGACATCAAAATTGGAATCTGGTTGCCCAATTGTACTATAAGGAACATGTGTATAAAATATTGGAAGTAAAGCAAGCAAGCAAGTATAACCATATGGAACTAAGGGGTAACACCTCATAAGATTTTACATGCGTGATAGCCTTAGTGTAAAGGGCACTTAATGGATGGTACAAATGTTGGAATGAGCTGCATGATTTGACAAGATAAACCATGATTAAGGCAGTGAGTGGCGAGAACATTACGATGTCCTAATGGATGATGCCTAGAAAGGGTTCAATAATAAATGGAAGATAGGACTATGAAGTTATGTTTTGAATAGCTTGAATGCTAGAAGGCTGCCTCTTATGGCTTTGTAAGCATGTGTTTTCACATTAATAGTCATTATTGCACTAATAGTTAACTACAAGTAGGCATAAAGAGAAAGAATCGATAATATAAATACCTTTCTCTATGACTGGTTATGTGGGGGAAAACTGAGAAGTTATTGTTCCATGAACTACTTATGTGCTCTGGCAATGCCTCTCAGAGAATTAGTAGTAGGAGCACCCAAAAGAGTAGTAAGCTCAACTTCCTCTAGACTCCTAGACTAGTGCATCCATCTTGACAGACCCTTCAACAATCCATGGCTAGCTCTCATTTGTTTCCACTCAGAGATGCTCTCATGCCTATTTAGACCAACCAAAAGCACGTCTAAGTTCTAATTCTCATTAGAAGCAAACTCGTAAATAAGCCATATGTCGGAATCACCATAAAACATCATAAAGGAAGCAGATGAATAAGCAAACCGAGGTATGTGCATATGAATGATCTTTATTGAACTAATACATGTTGTGTTTCTTTTCAGGCCTTTTACCACATTAAGAGTTAAGGTCAATAATATTCTTTAGTAAAATGCAAATTTTGAGTTTCAATTCTTTCGAGTTTTTATCTCAAGTATAGAGAAGAAAAGTGTGAATAACATTAGGGGCTATAATGATTAGGCCAAATAGAAGCCATGTTCACATGCCTATATTTGGAAGAGATAGGGAGGAGTACAAGAAGGAAGGCAATATGTGTAGGTTGATGATACTAAAGATAGAATCACACTACTTTGATCTCCATATAGCCAATAATAACTACTACTCTATAAACACTTAGTTTTATGTAGTAGTGTAAGAAAGGTATCACTGGCCTCGCTAAACCAAGCTGCACAACCAAATCTCTCAAAGGAGGTAAGAGGAGCATTTGTATGATGTTTCAAGCATTGAAGAACATGTCGTCAAGCAGAAAAAATGCATCAGGATAATTGATCCATCTCAATCTCTTTGATTATTAATTGATGCTTTGGATATCCTATACAAGGCCTTACAAAAAGGATGTGCTCAAAATTTTAGTAGAACTGTGAACTTTGGCAATTGAATAAGGCATTCCTTCTTTGAGCATAAAAAGGGTGTGTACAAAGAGTAATTAAATGGTACAGGATCCTTCAAGCTAGCAAGGATAGTGATCACTTAAAATGATGCTAAATTAATGGTAGCCTTGCCAGTAATAAGATGGGATCTATGAGTGGAGTCCATCCACTCAGCATGTTATTGTAGCCACCTCATCAGACTTGAGCTAAATGATAAAGAGGATGCTGATGAATTTGACTATTATATGATCTAGCACTATTCTTGGAAGCTCAGTATATCCCTGCCTCATTTTATGCACGCTCCCTCCTTCTTTTAATAAATAAGAAGTTAACCTGAGAAGAAGATTGTATAAATGAAAGCTTGGAACATAACAAAGAAGAATAAATATTGCAAAAGGAAAATTGACAAAGAAGGCAAAGATGACCACCTTCAAGATGAATGTGGTCCAAAAGATCATGTCATGGGGCTTATAAAAAATTCACTTATGACATTACTGTCACGACTCTTACATACTGGGGGCAGTTAAGGAGCCTTAATGCAAAATGAATTGATAAAACTTTGATGGACAATCCTTGTGGCATAATAAAGCCCAAACAAGAAAAAGGATGATCGAGATTTTATACCTCAGAGTTGACAAAGTAGAGATGAATGATTCAAGCCTTCTAAAAGGAAAAGAAAAGGGGGAAGCCTTATAGCAATCACAAAGATAGAGATAAAATGAGGTGACAAAGCATACATGAAAAAAGATGCATCAAGAATAGGGAAATGATGAGGTTACATATGAAGCTTTTGGAGAAACATGTTAGAAAGGAGAATAAAAGGCCTTAAATGAATAAACTCTAGACTAAAGTAGAGATTTCAAAGATGAATAATGATCCATATAGAAAGCAGGACCTTTAGCCTTACCCTAATGCATTTTTGAACCTTGAAACTCAATCTTAATTTGATTGCAAACATCTCAAAAGGGAATGAAGACAATCAATTGTAAAATACAGGCAAACCACTTAGTGTGGATAGACTAGGCTCAAGAAAGGTAGGACAACTTTGACAAAGATCATCCTGTGAGAACTTTAATAAGCAAGCATAGGCAATCCCCCACTTTGACTCCAATAAGTTAGCTTAAGCAAGTTATAGTGAATGAGTGTAGTAAGCCAAGAAATAGTCATGCACTTTAGTCTTTGATACACACCTTGATGCCTGGGTTAGCTTTAATGGGTTGATGAAGAGGGAGGACAATGAACAACTATAGATCTCAATGAAGGCATCCATTTAACCGGAGATGTTAACTACATGAAAGGCCAATAAGTAAAAAACTTTTAGCAACTAGCTAAAAGGGTCAAATGTCTTACTATGGACCATAAGAGATCTATTAGTGATGATAACTATTGAAACTTTTCATGACCTCTGAATGGATGGCTAAAAGGCCTAGAAAGGAATTAATGAAGCTCTAATAGGAACAAGACTAAGAAATAGGGTAATTCAGGCACTATGATGGACTAGGATGGGAACTCACATTGTAATAATAAGTAAGATGAAGCAAAATTCCATGAGAAGGATAAATATCCAAATTATTGATGGAAGAGTTATAGGAAATTCAGATAGGAAGGAAGCCAAAGTAATAAGAGATGATGAGAAGAACTTCATAGAGGAGACATGCGAAGCAAAGAAATGTGTGAACTCCCACCAAGTTTAGGAGCTAGAGGAGGAAATTGAGGCAGCAAAATATGAGCCCTGATGAGTTGTCAAAGTTATTAAGGAAGAGCGGCTCCAGATATGATATCTTTTCCATATCCTCTCAGTACTTTTAAATTACTTAAATTGCCTATTTACTCTATTTTGATCTCTATCATTATTACATTATTTTTTTTGTAGAATGGGAATAAAATTAGGAATGAAAAAGGTGGACCTCTAATCTTATAAGGCCAATAAAAAGGATAGAGTATAGGGAAATCATGTTAATTTCCACCAAAGATGACCAAGAAGGAAAGATAGAGCAAAAAGAGATGGAATGGAATGGAATGATAAAAAATAAAAAAAAGAGTCTAAAAAAGGTGAGCTATGGAGTAAAAATGACAAAAAAGATAAGACTTCATGAAATAGGCATGACAATGACATAAAAGAAGAAAAATTAGAGACATTAGGAGAATAAGTAAGGAGCTCAAAAGAAAACCTATAATACAATAATCCTGATGACTTGCAAACCACTAAGGAAAGTAAAGCATACAAAGCACCACAAAACTTAATAGTCCTGTATCCTTTTAGCATCATCAAAATACATGAGAAACTTATTCATTTTGATTTTTTATTTATCATGATAGCATTTTTTCCAAACCTATATAAATAGAAGAATTGACAAGAAAACAAGAGTGAAATCTAAAGGACTACTTAAGTAAAATAGAGAGAACCAAAAAAAAAAAAAAGAAAGGAAAACATAAAGAGATCAAAATAAAAGAGAAATCAAAAGGAACAAAACAAGAGGGAAAAATCAAAAAGTTAAGGTAAAGAAAGAAAAGCTAGAGAATGAGAGATAATAGTAAGCAAAAAAGAGGACAAAACCAAGAGATATTAGAAGAGTAATGCCAAAGGGAAAAATGAAGAAAAACTAAGAGTAATGCTAGAAGACAAGCTGAAGAAAACATAAGGTTTTTTTTTTCTTAATAGTGGGCAAACTAAGAAGAACCTAAGTGAAATGCCAAGTAGTAGAAATGAGAATCCTAAGGCAGCAGCCAAAGACTGGAAGAAGTTGTTTAACCCCAGTACTTGCTTGAGGACTGCTAGAAGAAAATGTTTAACCATGGTACTTGCTAGAAGGCAATTAGGAAGCTTAGTACTTACTTGAGTGCTATTATGAAGAAACCCCAATACTTGCTTAAGAGATGCTGGAAGAAGATGTTTAACCTTGGTACTTATTAACGAGCTGCCAAAAAGTTTAGTACTTGCTTAAATGTTGCTAAGAAGAAACCCCAGTACTTGCTTAAGGACTGCTGGAAGAAAATATTTAACCTTGGTACTTGATAGAAAGCTACTAGGAAGCTTAGTACTTGCTCGAAGGATACTAAGAAGAAACACTAGTACTTATTCTAACACTGCTAGAAGAATATGTTTAACCTTGGTACTTGCTAAGAGGCTGTTAGGAAGCTTAGTACTTGCTTGAGGGTTGTTTCAAAGAAACCCCAACACTTGTCAAGGGTTACTGAAGGAAGATGTTTAACCTTGGCACTTTTTATAGGGCTACTAGGAAGCTTGGTACTTGCTAAAGGGCTGCCAAGAGCTTTAGCACTTGCTTGTGGAGCTGCTAAGGAAATTGCTTCCTTTTCATATCCTTTATCTACTATTCAAAGTTTACATCTAATACTTTGTTGTATGTTATCCAACAGTCATTTCTCAAGTGTTATTTTTCAAGCCCCACAAAGCAAGGGAAAATGTGAGAATCAGATTTTTAAACCTCTAGTTGCAAAGTTCGATAATGAAAATCACTGAATTTATTCCCTATAATGCAAAGGGAATTGCGAAAGAAAGAGAAATAAGGCCTTGGAAGACCTTGAAAAAAACCCAAAATCAAGCCCAAGCCCAAAACAAAACCTAAAACCAAATTTTGCTTAGAGGAATGTACAACCCATTAAACTAAGATGTACAACCCACCCAAAGTATAGATGTACAACCTATAAGGAGGGATGTACAACACTACATTAAACCCTAATCCTCAAAACCTTTTAAAATCGATCACCCTTTAAACTCTAGGATGTACAACCTTGAGATAGGGATGTACAACCCATTCATGGTTGTATATCCCACATGCAAACCTTAATTTCAGATGATTTACATCTTCTTTGTGATTGGAAATGAACATGGTATAATTATAACCATTTTTATCTATGTGCACCCTTCTCCTTCTACAAATACCCCCCATTTTGAAGAGGGAGAGGGAGGTTTGAAAACTCTAAGGTTACTCTGACAAATTCTCTCCTCAAACACCATTTACATAAAAAACTCAAAACCCTAACAAAATCCAAACCTTTCCCTAAGGTAAAACAAGGCATTTCTCTTCACTTTTGTGCATTTTCATAAGCATTTTGAAGGATATTATACCCATAGTGAGTCTTTGAAGGCACATATACACACAAAGGCAACCCAAAATTCCCCTTTTCCCCTTTTTCATATTTCCTTTCTTTTCTTCTTATGTTTTTTAAAATCTAGGAAACAAAGGTAGTATAGCCTTGTACCTGGGCTATACAACCCTTATCTTGGGCTATACAACATAGTTTGCCTAGTAAATAGAGTTTTGAAACTTTGTTTCTTCTCCATTTGGATCCTTTTGTTTCTAAAGTCTTTCTTTTGATATTTAAGTGTTTCAATAATAGAGCAAGATGAGGAATAACACCTGAGAACTACTATTCATTTCGAAAATGGAACTTTGGCATGGTTTTAATGTGTTTTCATGAACTCTATTTATACAATGCTTCATGCTTTTACTTAAGATTTTGCTTAAGTGATTAAAATTCTATTTTTAATCAGTTTAAGGCAATGACCAAGGAACTTAGGGTTCCAATTACCTTGAAAGTCTACATTTTCATGGCTTTATTCATGTTTGGAGCATATGAATAGTGTTTTGACTATGTGTTTCCCTTTCTTAATTTGCATTCTAACCCTCATTATAGTTAGTAGTGCATATGGATGCCATGCTCTTTAAGAGCCTCATAGGGAGAGGACTCATCAATCTTAGGACCCCTTTCATGATGATTTTTCCTTAAGCCATTGAAAATCCTCCAAGTTCTTTGTTATGCCTTATTCATTAATGCCATTACATGCTATTATCTTATGGAATGTTTCATATTATGCTTCATATGTTTATTGATGAATATGGATAATATTTTAGGCTTCCTAATTGATCTCTATCATGGTAAAATACATTATGAATAATGGGCTAATAGGTTGAGATCCTAAGCTATAATGATAAGATAGTATGCTTTCTCTTTGATTGTCCATTCCTAGTACATTTTAGGGGTTATTTTCCTTATGTTTTTTAATTTATGTTTTATGTACTAATGTTGCTTCCTTTTATAGGTTAGAAGATCCATTTATACATGGTTCATGTTAGTTAAAATTAATTGCATGATAATCTCACCATTTGAATGTGTATTCCTCATCCCCGCCTTGTATATATTATCCATTATTTTCTTGCATGTTGCATATCATTCATGCATTTGCATACTTTATTGTTATGATGGCTTATTTAGATGGATGTGCTTAGGTGGATAAATGGAAAAATTATTAATAAAGTTAAGGTATAAAAATGAATCAAAGATGTTCGAAGGCCAAATCCTAAAATTCAAGTAGTGTTGGGGTGCCTAACCTTTTTCCCATACCATACCTAATTCTAGAACTCGATCTTTGATAGCGTGAAGGTGGATTGGGCCTTCTAATTAACTTAGGTAGGCTTAGAATTTGTCCTTGCCTAGATTCTTGTCCCGACCAAAGTCGAGAGGTAACTCCATTTGGGTTAAGGATAATACCAAAGTATCATCCCACTTTAGTCCCTCAGTTGACAAAAACTTTGGAAAAGGCTTCTATCTTGCGAGATTCCTTATTAAGGGTCCCTTGATGATCCTAAATACATGTCATTGCTAAGGGTTACTACCAATGTATGACCCCATCCTATCGATCCCTCGATGATCAATAAAACGTAGGAGTTGTAAGCAAGATTTCATTCGTTTGAGTGAAATTTGAGGTGCTTATACACTTGTTAGCCCTTGTGCACTAAGAAAGATGATTGAATTAATGAAAAATTTAAATTATAGAGGAAACACAAACATTTAAAAGAAATATAAAATTTAAAGGAAAAATTAAGGCATAAGATTTATTGTGGTTTAAGCATTAACCAACCCTATGTCCACTCGTCAATTCACCAATTGGGTATTTTACTAACTCACAAGTGTTTAATAAGCTCACACTCAACTAGGTATTTTAACTCATGTCTAACCCTAATTACACTTGACTTTATGTTCATGAATAACACATAATCTTACAAGAGTTTTATACACTCAAAGCTCACTCTAAAACCTAAATCCTAAATGTTTAAGGCTCACACTTAACCTTCTATAAGTAATCAATTTCTCTCAACAAATAAAGTACAAAACAATAAATGTAAAGAGGTTTGAGAATTAAATTTGCAAGAGTTTGGACACAATTAATTACTAATCTCTTACATTCAAGGATAGTTTTCAACCACCAAATAGTTATTACTAATAAAACTATCTTCGTATTCTAAGACTTGAAAGCTAATTCTGCATTCGATGATTATCAAAAGAATTTTATGGCTAAGATGTATTAATCACGATCATGATCCATGTTTAGTGCTTAAATTACTCTTTGGTGATTGAGAACTTTAATTGAGTCTAATATTTAATGACATATGGCATTTGCTCGTTAGTTTTCTTAAAACTAGTCATTGTAATGCTCCATTTCATTCAGAAGTCTCAGTCACGACCTAAGAGTCGCAGTCATAATTCTTGATTAGGGGAATACGAACCTCACTACAAATTAACCTTGACTTTTTTTTTATTCAACTTTAAAGCTTAGTCTCAATTGCACTTTCCTGCTCATGATGGTGATCTTTAAAATACCTAATAGCTCCTTAGACACATGGCATACTTCAATTGATTTCTTGAGTGATTGTTTGAGCTCTTTTTCTTGATTTTTAAAGGTGGCAATTAGTATTTAGATATGATTCTGATTGCAAACTAAACTAGAGCTTTTGGTTCTTTTTTTAAGCTTGATAACGGTCATGACTTAGCATATAACTGCCATAATTGAGTTTATAATTGTGATACGCTTGTCTTAGGCATGATTTACATGCCAATTTTTGTGACAAGGAGTTTTCACTTCCTTTTGACTTCGTAACTCATTCTTCTCTCAATTTTTGTGAGAACAACAGTTAGTACAAATATTAATATCTATCAATCTATATTGTCAAGATAAAAAATGAGGTTTCAGCAAAGTTTGACTAACTTAGTCCAAAATTATTATTATTATTATTATTATTATTATTATTATT
>CATIWR010051151.1:0-46948 GCA_949677035.1 Omphalea diandra | reverse complement strand
TTAGTTTTATAAATATTTTTTAATTAATAATATTTCACTAATTTTTTTCTTTTTTTACACTAATTTGAAAATTAGCCCCTTTCCCGTCTAATAAAGCATTGAATAGGAGCATCTCTTGGCCCGGGCCAAAAAAAAGCAGAGGAAAAACATGAAAAAATAAAATTATATTGGCAGGTAAACAGAGTGACTGCAAGAAACTAAGCCCCCCCCCCCCAACCCAAAAATAAAAAATAAAAATAGAGGCACCTGCTCCAAGCAGATAAGAAATGTGAGGGAACCACATTGTTCAGGGGTCTTAACAATATCTTCAGTGATTTCCCTCCAAATTTACAAACTGAGGCATAAGCAACAACGTCCCGCTGGGCAGGCCAAGAGGTGTCCTTGGCCTCCACACGCTGAATTATGTCATGCAGCAATTCAGGGGGCAAGTTTGCCCTTGGGCTCTGATCAACAATCACTTCACAAGAAACGTCTTCAGACCCACTTTCCGGAGCAATGTGTGCTCGCCTACGACCACACTTTCCCTTGCCGTGTAATTTTGTAATGGACATGGTGCTAATGTCATCCCTAAGCTCGCGTACAAATCCCCGGAATGACATCTCAAATGGTTTAACTCCTGAGAAAAGAAAAGAAAAAAAAAAGAATTGAAAAATAACAAGATTAATAAGTTAATTTTGGTGGATCTGTGATGAGTACGTCCACCGTTCGATTATCAACATCCAATTGTTAATCACTAATATAATACTGTGATCAGGGACTACATCATTTTAGATATTGACGACAGTTGATAGGTCGCAAGGCGTTAAGAGTATAGATTATACCCGTTATCTGTAACTAACATCGTCCCTCCCTTGAGGTCCTACATAATGACTGGGGACTCGTATGGCAATACTCAATCTTCTTGTACAAAGAATTGGATGATCTGAGCTCAAATGAATGTTGTTGTTAGAATAAGCAATAATAGTATGGATGACTATCCTGTTTTGTCAGGACCTGATCTGCGAACACTAGGTCGTCGTTCTAGAACAATTTTGACGCCAACAACAAGTCGTATAATGAATCCAGGTCAATAAAAATGAAAAGTCGTTAATAATTAATGATTGACAAACCACCACAAGGCGGAAGGAAGGAAGTAGGATTATGGACAGAGATCTTGATTAAGCTGCCTCCAGATGCATAAGAAAGAGAAAGCTGAAGAAATACGCACCTACCTAACTATCTTTTAAAAACGGGTGCAGATCCAGTCCAGAAGGCGAGAGAGAGGCAGATATGAGATTAAAAGATGCACGTAATTATATATGAATTTAGAGACAATCTCTTTGGAATCGACGAAATCATGTGGAGAATTTCAGAATCACGTCACTCTCGCTGCAAGCGAGGGAAGAGATGGATAGATGGATATTATATTATAATATAAAAAAGAAATTAGTTAATGGCGAGACAGGCAGAAGAGGAGGGCTGAAACTTTTGAGCATTGTTTCTTGATTCTCCTACTCTTCGCACTGCTACAACAATCCCAATGTTTATGCTTCATCTCTCCTTCCCTTTCGTTTGTGGTGTGCCGGGCTAGACGCGCCTCCTCTTAACCCCCGAGTTTTCACTCTATCAACACGTGTACACGTTCTATTGGACTTTACAATTATAATTGATTTTTATTTATCGCATGAGCTTCAAATTCGAAAATTCTTGCACACAAAATGGTAAATTAATAAAGGCGTTCAACAGTAGTGCTCTCTTTTCCTTTATGGTTATCATAAATTGGGGGGAAAAATTATGAAAACGAATTATATGTTCATAATATTAATATTAATAAAAATTATAAATATTAATATGTTTTGATTAAGTATGATAGAAACATTATTATAAAGGAATTAATGAATAAATCAATAACAACTAACACTCTTCACATACAAATTTTTTAATTAATTAATAGTTACATTTATGTATAAACACTTGAGTGTATATATTATTTTTTAAGATACAAGTAACAATATCCGCCCAACAACTGTTAGTTACAAAATGAAGAATTATCTTTTATCGTTAAAAAAAATTCTAACAACATATATTTCTTTTTAGACACTTATCTTTTGATTAAATTTAATTACAAATCTATAATCTAGCACAGTAAATAGTGCCAAAGTTAATATTAAAATGAAAGAGTTGTTTAATTTCATAAGATATTTATCATATTATGTTCATGAAATAATTTTTTTTCTTTTTTTTTATTAATGACACAATACACAAGCTAGAGATGGAAACATGCCCTCTTGATAAAATGATCATAAATTTATAAAGATATGTTAATGTATGTAGTTCATACACATATGCTTTTTTCAATCGATAAGATATCTTGAAGTTTTTTTTTTTTAGTTTATACTTACAAAATTAGCATAATCATATAAATATAGATACAAAATATAAAATCTTTGTGTTGAATTTTTTTCTTTCTCTTTATTAAAAAATATTTTTCTCAATTTGAGAGGATTTCACATTACGTAAAGAAATAACATTATAGGAAGAATAAAAAAAATATTATTTTGATAAAAGAGAAAAAAACTAAAACGTAATTTGTTGTCCTAAATTGCAGGTTTACAATTAAATTTAATAATAAGATAGATTAATCAGAAGAATAGTAGATTATTTATGATAATTATTGCTAGCATTTCTCCATCTTGTATTATGAAGATAATATTTACTTTATTCAAATTTGGCTTAGCTGAGCATATAATATAGATAATTATTTCTCACTTCATTTTTATTTATTGTTGTCACATCATTATGTCTGTTGTTAATTAATATATTTGTACATTTATATTTCTCTCAAACTTCTTGAACTATACAGAAAAATGTAAATAGTTGAAATTTCAAAATAATTTATTTACATTTTATTTAAAGATTCTTATACTCTTCTAAATAAATACAAAAAGTTTCACAGTGCAAATAGTTGAAGCAAGTTGGAGACAGTGCTAGTACTGTATCATGATTAAAGAAAGGATCTCTGAAGTTAATCTGTCTGCAGGCAAGTGCATAGTATTTTTTAGTTACTGAAGCGTGATTGGAGGGTGAAATTAAGGCAGGTGTTGATCGGCGTGCTCATTGGTTACTCTTATAGACCGGTGCATAACATGAGGGTCCACGTTTGTGTTCGAATGAGCTGCTGATCCATGACTTGTATTGTATGGTGTTGCTCATCCAATGATGTCTTGGTCTAATATGTTTGTTTTCATTCATTTTCTTCAAAATAAATAAATAAATTAGATATATTTCAATATTAGCAATCAAAGAGTAAATTATCCATTTGTTAAGAATATCTCTTTTTATATATAGTCTAATATGATAATTAAGATAATTTCTTGAGATTTAATTTTTGATAAGTTCTACTATAAAATTTGTGTGTTAATTGAAATATAATATAAGTAGTCCAAATAATTCACTATCAACAAAATTTAGAAAACAATAAATCACGAAAACAATAATAAACATCGAAGAATGAAATAGTGCTTTTCCTCATAGTTAATTTTCTTCATGCAAATAATGTTATTCCAATTTAGTGGGAATGTCTATGTAATATTCGTTGATAGTTCCATTATTTGAATTAATTAAATTGTACTTTGGTGTAAAATATTTTTTAAATATTTTATCAAAATAAAAAATATTTATAATTTAAAATTTTATAGAATTAAAATTAAAATATTAATTTTTATGAATTTATATAATTCTTTATTTTTATAAAATTATAAATAATAATATATAAATAAAAAATATTTTAAAATTAAAATAATATTATTTATAGAATTTGCTTAGAATAAGTGATTTGAAAAAATCACCTTGATATTTTTTCTACATCATTTATTATATATAAATTAGAGCTAATTATTTGACTTTTAATATACAATATTATCTAATATCAAAATTTAATTAAATTATCACAATTGATTTAATAATAAATTTGAAATATTAAATATTTTATAATTATTTTAATTATCATTAAAATTTTAAATTTTAAAATTAAGTAATAAAAAATAATCAATATAAATGGGTAATATATCAAGCAAAAAGAATTAATATATATATATATATATATATATATATATATATATATATATATTCAAGGAGTTGGTATTTTTGGCAGTAGAAGGACTCCGCCCCGATCCTCGAGATTCCTGAAAACGTTTGTTGCTGCTTAATAATGCTTAAAAGAATATTACTGTCTTCTCCAAGAATTCGTCATCTTCATCTTTAACATCCCACCGTTGAATTTTTCTTGGAAATCGACTGCGTGCATTGTCAAGCATCATCGTATATGATGTGAGATGAGAGGACCATTTAAACAGCATCGTCCACCTTTTTCTTGCAATCCTGTAATGAATTGTCTTACTCTTTTGATGATGATATATATCTATCGACCGGATTTGGTTTCTTGTTTGTCAAATTAACCTCCCTCTTAGTGTCTTTATGGGTACCAACAAACAATATCATTTTGATCAACGGTTGAAGAAAATGTGGAAAGTGTGTAAAATATTTAATTTAGGATATATTACATGAATTTAGAATATCATTCATAATTAAGCAGAAGTAAAATTATGTACATGTTTGCGCAGTAGATCTGAAAGCGGAAACAAGTTGCATATCTCTTTACGTATTGGATCCTAAATTGTTTCGCGCCATTATTCCGATTATTGAAAATAGAACTCGGATAATAGATCAAAAGAGTTGAAAAAAAGAGCTAAATCTTCCTCTCCTTGACATTCCCACAAGACGGCTACTAATTGGTATAGCAACTAGGTTTGTCAAAAAATTATGAAGGCAGGAGAGGGGACCTAGCATATTTATAATAATTTTAACAGCATAGGTTCATGTTAAAATAGGCTTACACTAACCGTTTTCTATGTCGGCTCACAAAAGATGTCATAAGCCCATACCTCAATTGATCACATTTTAATTGGATTTACCTCAAATCAATAAACTATATTATTCAGTCCGTTTTATAAATAATTAAAACTAACCCATAATTAATATTAGTCTACATAAAAAATTCCAACAAAGTGAGTTAAAAAATACATCATCTTTCTTACTTAAATTTAAATTCCAAACGTTTATTAATAAAATAAAAAATTATAAATAAAGTTCTATGATTTTCAAAAGCAAAAAATTATATTGATTAACTTCATGTGTAACAATCATCGCTAACATAAGTTGTTTGGAAGAAAGGGTGTAAATTGAAATGGAAATTTTCTTTTCCCCCTCGGAGCAATCATGTCTTCGGTAAATGCGATTGGAAAATTAGGATGAACCTTAACCTTTTTTCTTTCCTTTCCTTTCGGGCATGGCTTAATTAATTATGTCACCGAACTCTATCCATAGCGGTTGGACCAAAAAGACCCACCTTAAATATCAATAATAAGGGTAGTCATTTTCTTTCATAAACTTGATGATGCATCCGACAGGATTCAAATCTTGGAAGAGAAATTCCATATTACTGGGGACGTTAACGTTCTGTCGTTTAGGGTGTTGATATTTGGGGCGTGGAGCCCACAGATTCTTGGACAGGCAAGTCCTTGTTAGACGGGTTACCAACAAGAGTCACAAGTACACGTGCAATCCACTCCACTTTAATCATTTCCCACTTTCCTCTAAACGTTTTTGTAAACGATAATAAAAAATAAAATAAATTTTTTTATTAAATTTATTTTTAAATTTATATTATTTCATCAAAATTATCTTAAATCTCATATCATTTCATTATTATAGTATTTTTTATTATAATTAACCTCAATTTTATATTATTTAATTATAAATGTTCAAAATATTAGTTGAGGGAGTATTGACTTATGAATGAAAAGTACTAGAGCCAAAACTATCCACATCCTCTATCTCATCCTCTTAATGAGAATAATTCTCTTATTGTCCTTATTTTTGTAGGGACTTCTCACTGCACGAGAAATAATTTTGCATACCATTATATTTCTATTTCATCTATTTATTCCTATATCTGCTACAATTGAATAGACAAATAAAATTATTACAATATCAGAGGTAATTTTAATGAAAAACGATTTTTATGACAAAATAATATAAATTTAGAAGTAAATTTAAAATGAAAAAGTTTATTTTATCTTTTATTATTACTTTGAGACAATTTCATAGATTTGTTTAGTATTTTAGCCCTAAATCTAATCTCCTTGCAGTGAACGCATTGGTGATAGGGAGAGTGAACCACCACAATCACCTTAAAAATAAATAAATAAATAAATCAAACAATTGAAATAAGAGACACAACTTTCATTATCCCTATCATCAATATTATGATTATTTTTAAAAATAATAATTAGTTACACTAAGAAACAATATATATAATGTTGGTTAGGATGGAGATGAGGCAAACCCAAATGGGGACACACAATTGTAGAAGTAGCAAACACAAATCTATTAGACTAAGTTATTCAAACTCAAGTCAAGACTCTCTTTTGATCTTGACAATATAGATTGAGAGTTTTAATGTCAATTTTAAGTGTTGTTTTTACGGTTTATAAGAGTTATCTTGTTTATAATTCAAAATCTTCAACCTTTTAAAGTTCATCCAAATTCGCGGTGTGTATATTCTAAATCGTATTGTGTGTCTCCTTGGAGTAGGGGGGAGGGGCGGGCGGGTTAGTTTTAGTCACTTTATTTTCCTGCCAATATAATTTTATTTTTTCATGTTTTTCCTCTGCATTTTTTTCGCCTGGGCCAATAGATGCTCCTATTCAATGCTTTATTAGACGGGAAAGGGGCTAATTTTCAAATTAGTGTAAAAAAAGAAAAAAATTAGTGAAATATTATTAATTAAAAAATATTTATAAAAATAAATCAAATCTAAAAATATTTAAAGTTGTGGGATGGTCAAACATAAATGTCTGCCAATTAAACTGGTGGACGTGAGAGTAACTGATGAAATTTATTTTTTTTAATTTTTTAGTATTCGTCCGTCAGTATAACATGTATTTTTTTTTTTGATTTGTTGGCTGGGTGGCCAACTTTTGTCCCACAAGTATTGTTTTTTTTTTTCATGGCTGCCAGAAGGTGGCCATGCAGCAAGTTTTTTTTTTTTTGCATGAGCCATGCAGTTTTAGCCTAAAATACAGTGTAAAAAATTGTTTTTTATTGGGACTAATTTTCTTATTAGTGTAAAAAAAACCGCATTAAATTGCAGTTTTGATGAAGTTAGTATAACTGGCAGACGCAGACTAAAAAATTAAAAAAAAAATTCTGTCAATTACTCTCACATTCGCCAATTTAACTGGGGATGTATATGTTTGATTACTCCATTGCCCTAAATATTTTTACATTTGACTTACTTTTATAAATATTTTTAAATTAATTATATTTCATTAATTTTTTTTTTGCACTAATTTGAAAATTAGCCCACGGGAAAGGGCCACCTCCACATATCACTTGTATCTTGGCTTGAGCCCTGGTACATTTTTCTACTTGTCTTCTTTAACACTGTTTTGGAACTTCGAAATGAAAAATGATTTATGTGCATCGAATACATAACCAGATTCATATTTTACAGTAGTGCGTTTAGCACCCATTGCAACCCCGTGAACCTAATTTTGGAATTCCATTTGTGTGTTACGCATTTCTCATCATCTCTTTTAGTGTGAGGTTCTTAAATTTATGAAGTTATGCGCTTCAGATGCTGATACGATTTAATTAAATCGCAGCTCTGTCTGGTCATATGAGTAAGTTGTTATTAGCAGCAAAGAAGATTAGGCGGGCTACAAGTACTGATTTTCGGATATCCTTTGTCGGAAGTGATTTCTGTCGAACAAGCAATTCTTACGTTGGAAAATTGAAGTATGTTTAACTATTTGGTATTCCTATCTTTAATTTCTGTACCCTTCTTGCGCAACGGAGTGGAAAATTTTGAACAGGTCTAATTTTCTGGGAACCAAATTTACCATTTACGACACTCAAACCTCCACACCCCACAATGAAATCCAATTGTAAGCAACACAGAAGAATTCATTCAATCCAGGTTTCTCCATTGGTAACCACTAGGAACTATAATGTGGCTACCATTTCTTATGAGCTCAATGTCTTCCGAACCAGAGGCCCCAGGAGAATGCAATGCACCATGCACTCAGTCCCCTTCTCTGCAATTCAAGAAGGAGGAACTGCCCCTACTCCAACAGAATTCGCAAGTTGTAGTGATGACAACTTCCTCCGTCATCCATTTCTAAATCAAAGGAACCACTTATCGAGTTCAGCTCATCTAGCCTTGCGGAGTTAACTGAACCAATTTGCAGCAGAAAATCTCCCTTGGTTTTGAAAAATAAAGCACAAAAATGGCATGAGCAGCTGCAATTCTGGTGTCTAAATTTCAAAGGACGCGTTACAGTGGCCTCTCTGAAGAATTTCCAGCTGGCCCAGCTGTGGAGCCCGGCCAAAATGTTCCAGAGGAGCAGGAAAAAGTGATTCTACAATTCCGAAAGATTGGGAAAGACATCTTCACCATCGACGATCGCTACCCTTTGTCTGCTTTTCAAGCCTTTGCAATCTGCTCGAGTAGCTTTGACACTAAACCAGCTTGTGAATGATATTTGCGAGCTTTTGTGTCTTGAGCCAGTCACATATAATCCTCCCTGAAATTTTGTTGTTTATATTCTCTTTGAAGGAAGCACTTTAGGAGTTGCCCTCTGTTATGATTTCTGCTAATGCATGCGTGTCACGTCTAAGTAATTTGCAACATTTATTTTCTTGCAGAATGTAGTTCCAAAGCAGAAATCTGCCCCCATTGTAGTTTCTTCGGCACAGAGAATTTTAATTTTATCTTAGTTGTATATTGAAAAGGTTGTGTACTGAACCATCAAATGAAGTTGCGAAATAGAGTGCAAAAAAAAAAAAATTTCATTATCATTATATGCTGAAGCATTATACATAAAAGCATGACTTTCTGAATGGATATTGCATCCTTATTATCAATCTTGATATTCATTCTTATTAACGTGTACAGAAGCTCGTTATGTCTGCTAGTGGATAAATGTTATTATAACATTTGTTATTTGCTTTCTCGGAGAACGCTTTTGTCTTTGTCTTTGCTCTTCTCTCCACAACTATAGCGACAACCATGTCTTCAAGGCTTTTCAGGATTATCAGGATCTGAGTCGCTTGATTCCAAGAAAAGCCCTCTCAGGCATCGTCGTCTTACTGTGGGCTGATAAGTAAGCTTCTGAGCTGGGGTGGCATTAAATTCAGCCTTGTGCGTCTCAAGAAGCTGTGTCTTGGGACTTGGCTTGGTGGGTTCTTCCAGGTTAGGGCTTCTCTCATTCATTGAACTATCAAATAGCATCGAGTTATTGATACTCTGTACATTACTGTTAACATATGCCTTTTTTGCTTGATCTTCTTTCTTTGGATTTTTTGACCTTCCCTTTGCGCTTCCTTCTACATCAGTGGTTGCCCCAGTGCTGTCAACTGGGTTAGGCTTATAACCCCGATGGATATGTATCGATCCATCCTTTCTTGCTGGTTCAGTACCCACGTACATAGATGCTCCTCTGTTTTCACCGGCAATTGTCACAACGCTAACATACTTTTCATCCGTAGGATACTTCAATTGCCCTGTTCCGACGTTGCCAAACGAATTTGGAAATACCATCCCTAATTTCCTTGTGAAGTGAAATTTGTTCTCCATTTGACAGACCAGGTTTCTTTATGAGATTCAGTTAATATACTCCTGGTCTTTGTATGAGTTGAACTCACAGTTTTGATATGTTCTCCGCTGGAGATCTTCTTATCTTCCTTTTCCTGCTGTTTTTGCTCGGAATGAAATGTTTCACTGACTAGCTCTTTGGCTTTTGCTTCTGATCCTGATGCAGTAAGGAGCTTGGTGATCGCGGTCTTCAGCGGTTCTTTTTCGGCTAGACCATTTGTCTTTTCTTCTCTTTTAAGATGCTCCTCAACTTCCTTTGCTTCTTTAGTTTCCTTCACTTTCTCTGCAGGCTCTGAAACAGGTTTAAGTTCTCCCTTTGGTTGAGCTGCTTGTGACGAAGGCAATAATACTGCAGGCTTTGGTTCTTGTTGAGAGGTGGGTGGTGGGGGTTGAGTAGAGATAGGTTGAGGCTGAAAAGTCTCTTGTGAAGTGAGTGGCAGTTTCTTTGGCGATGAGGTAGGCTGAGAAACTGTTGGTTGAACTTGAGCCGTCCTAGATGGAGAGGAGGGCTATGATTGAGAGGCCAAAGGAGATGAGAATTGAGGTTGTGACAGGTGAAGGTGGTACAGATGCAGCTGTTGGCTGTGGAGCTGCACGAGATGGTGACCGTGTTTGAGAAGCAGCAGGAGCTTCACTTATTGCTTGAGTTGGTGATACAGGCTGAGAGGTGACGCGAGATGGTGATGGTGGCACAGAGGAAGCCCGTGTTGCACGAGGTGGTGTTTGCTGGCCGAGGTTCAGTTCTTGGTGGGGGTGCAGAGGATACTGCTGGGGCTATACCAGCAGGTCGAAATGGTGGATGTTGAGTTGGTTGGGCAGGGGCTTGAATTAGTTCAGCTACAAGCCGATGGGGTTGTGGTTCAGCTGCAGGACGGGCAGCAGCTGATAGTTAAGGCAGCCGAAAGCGACTGAATGTCCTCTGATCTGCCATTGATGACAAGGGAAAAGATAAATCAAGTACTACAAAGAAAAGAGGCTAATACGATGCTCAATTCCTATTGGGTCTGGGAGATACCCTATTAGTAAGTTCCCATTTGATGCCTTGGTAAGCTTTTGGGATTTTTGCATTTCCGCCTTCAAATTCACGAACTCTACTAGCCTCTCTAAAGAGCAAACCTTTACATGGAAGAAAAATATTTTTTACTTTAGGCATATTTTCCATGTCTAAGAGGTCTGGCATCTATTATTTGTCTTCACTCTTCGGCATTTTTATTGCACATGAAAACATATTGCTTTGCTCAAAGAGGCATTCCAGGTGTATTCTTTGCCTGAATCTGAGCTTATAGGCACATTTACTCCTCCACCCAAGTGATAAATATCGACTGGAACAGTGTAAACTTAAGAAACAAAAGAACAAATAAAACAAATGGAGGCAACATTCTTTAAGCTAAGACAACTGCTTGAAAAAAAAAAGAAAAAAAACACAAAATTTCCCTCTTTTCGCTACAGGTTGAAATATAAGTTGTTCCGGCTACTGATACTGGACATTGTGAACAGCGCAAAAACCAGGGACGGGTGCCTACAAGAGAAGCAATGTACATGAGAAAGATTAAAAATTTAACAAATATTTGTTCTTTTCCTTCGTCCAGCCATACAAGAAAAGAAAAAGGAAACGCAATCGCAAGCAAATAAAGAGTTGCAAAAGAAGATATTCTCAGGTTTCTTCTCCTTCAAAAGTGTGAGTCGTGAATTAAGTTGTCTTCATCTTCACAAGAGCTTCAAGTCATTTCAAGCAACTCTACTCTTCCTCTTAAGGTATGTTCATTCCCCACTCAATTCATTCATACATACCCGTCATATTCCACACCTTCTACATTTCTTTTATGTCACGTCCTTGCATTAACCGCAAAATAACTATACATGCCTCCTTTTCGTTATTTTCTAAACAATGGAACAGGACTGAACAAATATAAGGGAAAAACATTTAAAATACATATAAATCAGTTAAATTTCTAGTGTAAAAGAGTGCAATAAACATTCATGCTGAGTTATTAAAATTCATTATAATTTTCTGCAAACAGAACAGAATGCAGGGATTCATTCATTATGTAAGATCTTGCCAGGAAATACTCAAAGTTGGAATTCTAAGGCATTCAAATTGTAGAGAAATGGTAGAGAGGAAAAATATATTTTCACGTTTTGGACGTCTCACTTCCTCCCCTCCTATGTCAGAAAAGGGACTGGAGAATTTAACAGTGGCCGATGTACTGATGACAAAGGGAGATGAAAAAACTGGGTCCTGGATCTGGTGCCGCACCAATGACACCGTCTATGATGCTGCGAAGAATGTAGGTTTCTATAATGCTCACAAATAACAATGAAGCAAATTTGCTGCCACGATCAATTTATTTTATAAAATGCCAGTGCTAAAGAAAAAAAAAAAATTTGCAGATGGCACAAAATAATGTTGGGTCACTGGTGGTGCTAAAGCCTGGAGCACAACATGTAGCAGGAATCATCACAGAAAGAGGTAAACTGATCTCCACAAACCTATTTTACACTGGTTGTGTTCAACATTGAAATGATTATGCTCAAATCTGATGCACAACAAGTTTAAGTCTTAGAAGGACAGGTATCCAGAATATCAAGAAAAAATCTTGACATTTGATCCATCAATAAGTAATTATCTTTAACAGCACGAGAAAACTTGGATAAACGTTTTTGCACCATAATAAGTGATGGAACACAATACACATGTAAATACACAACTTAGAGATCTTCTGACGAGTGATCAATATGTTTTTCATGGTGACATGGATGATCAAACAGATTATTTGAAGAAGATAATTGCACAAGGGAGATCCTCTAAGTCCACAAGAGTTGAGGAAATCATGACTGATGAGGTTATTTCTCATTTAAATTTTGTCCTGTTGGGACCCTGCAGTAATTATTCACATATCTTAAAAATGCTTTCATTTCATCCTCAACAGAATAACTTAATAACAGCGACATCTGACACAAACATTCTTCAAGCAATGCAGCTTATGACAGGTACTTGGCACATTAATTATTCATGTTGACAATGCGCACTCACATACATAGAATATGTATTCATTCTTATTGGATTTGATAGTCTAGCAACAAAGTCAGAATTGGTGAAGGTTTTTCATTTCACAGACCATCACATACGGCATGTTCCTGTAATAGATGGAAAGATCGTTGGCATGATCTCTATTGTAGATGTTGTTCAAGCAGTGGTGGAGCAGCAGGGCAAGGAATTGAAGAGACTAAATGAGTTCATTAAAGGAGAGTATTATTAAGTTGTAAAACAGGCTGTCTGAAAGCAGCTTGGTTCCAGGGATAATATTCCTTCCAAACCTCATCATGCTGAGATTTGTACTCCAAATTCCAAAGAAGCAAAAGATAAACTTAGCATCCATAAAACTCATGTATCAGCCTTATCAAACATGTGGAGTATAATAGTTAAAAAAAAAAAAAATCATGTGGAGCATGCAAAAACATGAGTATTACTGTGTGATGCATGTATATGCCTATAGTTGTAAGTCCGAGTTAACAACCATCACACCAATAAAGAATAAAGTGAAGTTAAGGATGTGAATATACACAACTATGAGTGCACATATGCATGAGTTTGAACCATGTCTATAACAGATGGAGGTAATAAAGCCATTCAAAACAGCATGTTCAACTAACAAGGAACAAAGCAAACTATTTCATTCAATTGATTATTATAAAGGATCACTGTATCATGAGTAAAACTAGTTCCTGCCTTATAGCAATGTGAGCAATCCATTGCAAAACTTACTTGCGATTATTGAGATGGTAAGGCACTGAAGAGTTTAATTCTTCCACTAGTCAGATCCCACCTGAGAAGTGGCGTTCACATTTATAGATGACTATGTAACCATTCTTCTTGATTATCTCTGGCTACCCAAGGATTAACCACAATCACAAAACTATAATGCTTTTGGTCCCTTGCGGCTCAAAGCTTGGGTCATTAGGGCCACCTTTATATGCTCTGATGCAGCAAAGCCCTGGGACTCCATCAGCTCATGTACCCTTTGAGCATCTTGCCCAAAGCCTCCAGCAATAAGCCCATTAATTACCCGCTCAAAATCATTTGACTGCAACTGCTCCTTCTTAGCTTCCAGAACCCCTAGGGCTTGAAAAGCCTTTTTCTCAATTCCAGCCCTTGCATACATATCACAAAGGCTTACTTGAATCTTGAAAGAAGGAGCTTCACCCTGCTCAGCAATCTTACCCAACATATGCTCAGCCTCATCAACCAACTGTAATTTACCCAACCAATCAACGACTACCGAGTAAGTCGCAGGTCCTGACCCAAACCCATCCTTCTCAAGCTGCAACAAAAGGTCTAAGGCCTTATCCAACATATTCTTCTTCTCATAAGCTGTAATCATGCTAGCAATGCACCGGTCATCAGGCCTATGTCCAACAGTTATAATACGGTCAAAGTAACTCCTTGCCTGATCAGGATCACCAGCTTGTGCTTGTGCTTCAACAAGCAATGCACAAGCCTCCAAACTTTGCTGGATTCCCGCAAACTGCATGGTTGCTGCAATTCGACCAGCTCCACTAACATCACCTTGTTGAGCAAATGAGCGAAGCAATGCCATGTAAATCTCCTCAGTAGGTCTGATGTCTCTTGCCTCCATCTCTCTCATCAATGACTCACCCAACCTAGGTTGGCCCGCATTTACATATGCCATGATCATTGAATTGTATACCTTCATGTCTGGTTCGAAACGATGGCTCCTCAAGCTTTTAAATGCTTCTTTAGCGCGATCAAGTTCGCCTGCCTTGCTGTATATGTGCACTAAAATTGTGGCAATTAAAATATCAGGTAGAATACCATGTTCATTCATTTTCTTAAGAATCCTCTCAGCATCTTCTAAGCGGTTCTCTTTAGCATGAGCATTTATAAGCATGGAATAGTCCCGAATGTTTGGCTGGAAAGTTTTTTCGCTCAACAAAAGTTCAGCCACCTACAAACCAAATTAATCAACAGCAACTAGATCAAGATAGTGTATTCGGAATGAGTGATTCTGCTACTTAACGTTAATCATATGACATAATTTGGCAGTGTCACAAATAGAACAGTCAAGTCCACCTACAAAAACAAATAATCATGTTTTCAAAACCAAAGGGGAAAGAAGACCCACATTGGGATGAACATGCACTCACATAGCTACATGCACCCAGCCCAGAGTACACCCACATCACTCAGAACCTAAAGGAAATAAATGCATTTAGTAACAGCAGAGATGGTACCCTTAGGATTGTGAGATAGTTTTGAATCATCTTTCCAACAAAACCAGAGCCATAAATATACAGATGCACTGCTTCAGATCCTCAGATCACTATTTTTAGCAGAGCAAAAACCTCCCATACCAGTAACTTCAGTATGAATAGTTCTTAGTTAGCCAACTGAAAATTTTAGAAGTAATCAATAAATATGAAACACTCAAATCATGAAAAATGATTTGAAAAATTGTTGTGCAATGGTAATTCGCTTGGAAGTACTAAACAACATTATATGTTCTCCATAATGCCACCATGTTACAGATAAAACACTTAACTGACAACTGATTTTATTAATATCAAGCTATCATGTTCAGTAAAATCATTAAAAAAATTACATATCCAAAAATGATAAGAGAAAAAAATGAACCGCTGTGGTACCTTTAAGTATAAATGTGTATTCTGTTCTTTCAACTTGTCAAGCAAAGTCATCCAATCAATTCTGCTTGGTTGTAGGAGATCTAACCATTCAGCAAGCAGCGGAGAAGGATCATCCTCCGCTTTCAGAGATAAAATTCTCTCAGTAACCAGTTTGCTTTTCCCCAGTATCGGCTTAGGTTCTCGAGGCCAAATGATCTCTCCTGTCTCATGAATCTTATCTGCAACTTCAGCCCACTTTGGGTCAGAAAGATTAAGTCCATAAATCTTATATCTTATCTTCCCATGTCTCTTGGGAAGAGATACAACCTTTGGTTTCTCCATTTCGCCCATGGACTCAGCATTGTTGCCATCAGATTCCTCATTTTCTAGCGCCCTTTCTTCTTCTCTAAGCTTCTCCAAACTATCATAAAAACCACTCTCTTCCATCTTTTCACGAGCCCATTTGAACCTGAGATCCCTGAGCATGTCCCCACGAATACCAATCTCACCAGCAAACCTGCACATTTCCTTTACCTCCTCGGACTGCAGAAACCCCTTCATCTTTTCCTTCTTCCTTTCCTTTTCCATATCCTCCAGCACTAAATTACTCACTTCCCACACCGTTCTCCACAAATCCTCACTGAAATCCTGCGATGGGCTGGCCACTGCGGCACTAATCATCTGCTCAAGGCTACCCTTTTCCATCTCCGACACAAGTTTTCCAACAATAACCAAAAGCATACCATCCATTGTCTGCTTATCAAAATCCGGGTAAACTTCAGATAACTTCCCACGCATTATCCACACAAACCTTGACAAGAACTCATTCATCGTCCCATCCTCATCCTCAGCATCATTAGAATTGAATTTGGGCTTAAAACTGAAATCACTTACCTTAGTTTGGTGCTGAGCAGAGTGCAAGTATCTCTTAAAAGGAGAAACATGTATTGGGAATTTAGGTTCAAGAATTGGTGAACCAATGGGAAGAGGGGCAGACGCTGTAACAGTACAGAAATTCCTATATACATAATTGGGGTATAAAGACAACAATCTTGGATTTAAACTTACATAATCAATTGTTCGCCCGTTAATTAATTGCTTCAAATTCATGTCTTTCAAACACCAAATGCCAAAAACCCGATGTCGATGAAAAGCTTGGGTTTTAGAAAATCGGACTAGGGTTTCTAGGATTGTGGAATTAGGGCTTCGGATTTAGATGGGCAATTTAGGGACAGCAAAATATATTTTTGGACCATATACTTATGCCAATTGTGTACATAGGTCCTTAAAGTTTTATTTTAGTCAATTGAACTCAACACTTTTATTTTTGAATTGATTGAGGCCCTTAGGAAACGAAATAAAAAAAAAAAAATGATTATTAGACATAATTTACCGAAGAACATTTTAAAAAAAAATGTCTTAAGTTTCTCCAACATTTTTACCTAAAATAAAACAAAAAATTTCTCCAAGAAGGATTTAATATTTGCACCACCACCACCAAACTTTTCACATTAATATTTAATAGGATAATTTTCTCCCTTCTCATGAATTCTTTATTTTTATTTTGAAATCAATTTAAAATTTTAATTATTAAATTATAAAATAAAAATATTGTATACTATACATAATTAAAATTAAAAATTAATATAATATGATAAAAAAATAAAAAATAATTTTTAATATTAAAATTTTGAGTAAATTAGTATAATTTTTTTTTATAAAATGACGGAATTTTGAATTGAATATACTGCATTGGTACCAAAATGATCAACAAAATTTCTATTTTTGGCATGTCAAAATAATTGATAATTTTCATTTTTAGTTGATAATTAAGCAAATAATTGTTTAATATACTTTTATTAATTGACATCTATTTTTACGCTACCAATAAATTAATACTTATATTATTTACTTTGAATTTGTATTTTCAATGCAAAAAAAAAATTATACTCTTCAATAATTTCTTTTTAATTTTCAGTAAGCATTTTATTATTAATATTTAAATATTATCAATAAATTTTGTAGTTTCAATAATAACTATACTTTATTAATGTTGATAAAATAAAAAAATAAATAGAAATATTTTAGTAATAAAGTCGTTAAAATATATAATTTTTTTAATTCATGTGAATATGAAATTTTCACAATTTGAAGCAGAAAGAGTATATGATTTGATCTTCAATTTTGATTTTTTTGATTTTGATTATTTCTTAACAAATTAATTTTTTATTTCTAATCCAATCAAATCATTAGAAAATTTTCAATTTTATCACAGCAAGTCAAAAAGATTGAATCATAATCAATCAAAAACCACAATCAACAATTATACACAGAATCTAACATACATTCAAGTCAAAAAGATTGAATCATAATCAATCAAAAACCATAATCAACAATTATACACAGAATCTAACATACATTCACTTTATAAGCAAGCAAATACCCCATTCATTAGAAGACCAAAGTTGAACTATAATTTCTAACATATTTTCCTACATCAGTTGTCAAAAATTTAATTATTTTATTGCAAATTATACAAAGATTGGGAGAACCCATCCTGTAGTGGGTGAACATGTTGACCTGTAGCTGACTAAATACTAATGAAAAAATCTCATAATTTTCTTTCCTAGATATCCAAATCTCCTGAAAAGTGACCTCCTTCCTTTAGATTGATTGCCACTGCTAGAGTCACTTAATGTATTCGTGCTCAAGCCAGCACTAAGAACAGAACAATCTGAAATATCACATTCAGTTTTATGTCCTAAAACCTGGAGCAATTCTATGGCAATAACCTTTGCTCTGGGATTCCCATTAACAGATAAAATGAACAAAGATTGAATGATGCTTTCTTCCATCGCCTGCTGACAAAGCACCACCTGCTCATAGCATAGAGAGATCACAACTTCCATTGCAGTTTCTTGTTCCTTCTCTGTACCAGTTTCTATGATTTTGGCAATTGAAGCAACGCAGCATCTGGTTTCGGCAATTGAGTTCCTAGCCTCCTCAATATCACACAAGCTGTTCATAATACTAAGGCAATAACCTGCTAGACTTTGATCACCTAGAAAAGGAACCAACTTTGGGATGCAATCCAAGTACACAATGTGGTATGCCATATGACTCTCGCTACATAAGTTGCAGAGTATCTTCATGACAAGCTCATGGAATTCCCTATTCTGTGCATCCAGGAGTTTTAGGATTGAAGGTAGAACTCCAGATGCCACAATTCTCGAAATATAAAGGGGTTGGCATGATAGTATTTCCATGATTTTGAGAGCCTTGCTGGCGATATCAGAATCAAGAAATGATGCCAAACTGTAAATTGCATCTTCATCAAAGGGAGGAAATTCGGTCCTGCATGAAATAGTAAAAAAATTTTATCAATGCAGAATCAAGCATTCACTTGGTTCTCCAACAAAAAGACTCGTAAATAATAGTTAAAAAACTTTAGCAATGAACATATTAGTAAGCACCTGCTTTTACTTAAAATTGCCAAAAGCACCTCTGCTGAATCATTCTGGGATTTCACATCACTAAAGGAATACGCATCCTTCAAAAACTTAAACAATGGGTTCATGTAACTGTTTTTAAACATCCAATCACATGTTTGCTCATTTTTGTTCAGTTGTTCTTTCATTGCTTGCACTGCCTTGCATCGGGATTCCCATGGAAGTGAATCAAACATGGAGACTGATGCCAAGTCAATGTTACAAGCACTCCTAGAAGAGCGATTTATGCAAGCACCCACATTCATTTGAGGTAGTCTGACACTAAAATCAACATTGTTATCATTATCCACCAAATCTGAACTAAAATTTGTATCTGAAGATCTAAGTGAGACATTGCTAACTTGAAGGCGCAAATCATTCATTGAACTGCCAATGCTAGTAATCGATCTAATTGATAAAAGTTTCTGCAAGAAAACTGGAGCTGGATTTGATTGTGTACATGGTTCAGAAATAGTGATCCCATAATCTGAACACCATTTCGAAATGAGGCTCTTCATAACTACGTTTGGCGTCAGAGATAAGTTCTCCAAAGTCATGCGTGTTGCTGGACACGTGTCATTCCCCTCACTAAACCATTTCTCTATCCAAACTCGTTCATATGTTTTCCCAGAAGCAATGATGACAGGGTCATACATTAGTCTCGTAGAGATGGGACACATAAATTCCAGGGGAGGTTCCGGTGCAGCAGAATTTTCTGTTTCGTTCTTGTATTCCCCATGCTGAGCAACATCACCCTCAGTTTGACATCGCGCAAGCAGTCCTCCATACTTCCTTAAAAGATACAAGAAATATGCTAAGATTATCTTTTTTGGTTCTGTGTCGCGCACTTTATCATGCAGTTTCTTGATGGACCTCTTCTCTATCAAGACAGACAAAGAGGAAGTAATATTGAGTCTCACAGCTGCAAATTCAAGAGCCTCAAGTTCTGACTTGTTAACAGAATCTGATGCAGGCATATTCAGCCTAACAAGTTCTTTTATGATCTTCCCAGCCTCATGTTCAGAAGATTCTAAGTGAAACTTTGCAGCCCTTAGATCTTCAATAATTCCAGATATCTGCAGATAGAAATTTTTTTTTTTTTTTTCGATTTCTAAGAAAGAACTAAAAAGAGCAGTGGCTAAGTATAGATAAGGTAAAACCTAGAAAAGATTGAGGATTTCACATCAAAATGGAACTATCCAAAGCACAACAATTAGAATAGCTCTGACAACCAGAAGAACAAGTCCAGCAAAGAGAAGCAGAAATGAGAGTGTATGAGCAGATGGAAAAGAAATTCTGATAATTCCATATAATTTTTAATTTTTACCCTGGGTACCATGCTATCACATTAATCAATTTAATCTTTTTTGTTTTTTAATAACTACAGGGTTAAGCAGTTTAAGGGTCTTTTGAAAAGACAAACGCTGATTGCTTAAAGGTAATGGGCTACCGCGAGAACAAAATTAAAGGTTTCAATTCAGAAGTGAATCGGAAATAATGGACATTACTTATCACTAGGAAGAACTTAATTTAATTCAGATCATAAATAAGAACGTCCATATATAGTTCTTAGCTTCTGTTGCACAAGTGACTATACATACCTTCTAAACGGAAGTATGGAAACATAGGACAGAGAGAAGAGCATACCCCATACTCAAGCACTAGGATCAGTAGCTTTCATATAACACTTCAAATGTCCCACTTTGTGAAAATAACGAGTACTTTAGAGGGAATAAATTTAAGATAACAAACCTTGGCAGCCAGCAACGTTGGAACCATATTTTGAATTTGGCCCAAGCATAAGTCCAAAGCATTTCTGATGTCTTCACATCTCAAAAGTATCCTATCTGCTTTAAATGCCTAAAAATATTAAATTTGGCACATTAGTACTTTTATGGAGCAGAGAAGATAAAAATGGTCTGGAATGCACTTTTTTTTTTTTTTTTCTAACTTAATTTAAATGAATCAAATATAAAAATGGTGTTCAGTACCAAGTAGAGTTTACTGCACTCAGAGCACTGCTGGATTAGCAATCTTGCTTTATCCATGGCACTGTGCAATGCGCATAATGCCTGTAACCCTGTACTGCATCGTGGCCGAGCAGATTCAATAGCTGAAAATATGTGTGATATTCTATCGATGAAGGTCTTAAGTGCTAAGCACATCAAACTATGAACCTGCAGATGTTAAATATAACCACAACGATGAAATGAACTGGGAAATTAGAATTATTTCTAGCAAAAGATTTTTTAATAAAAAAAAGGAAATAGAAATTTTATGCAACTCTTGGGTTTAGCTGTTGGGCCAAACCTTGAGACTTTGCAGTTTTTTCTTTCAAGTCAGGCATGAATTGAATTCATGTCAGTATTTGGAGTAGCGAATAATTCCTTCGTTCAGTTTTGTGAATAGCAAAACATCGAGGAAATGTGTAGTACAATAAGAAAATGAATGATTGTAGGATTCTTATTCCAATTTTGTGTTTGATATTTTAATTTATTTCAAAAATTTAAGAATGAGATTTTAAAAGAATTAAATGTCTCCTTATTTTTGAAATCTCATTGCTTAAATTGATTTGTTTGCTTATAAAATATAAAGTTATTATACATAAGACTAGTTTTGAAACTTTTGTTATTATTTAAATTCTATTTCCTTGTGTGAGCTGAAAATATACCAAACAAAAACATTGAAATCCTAAAATATTAATCTTAGAAATGAGATTCCATTTCCTTTGTTTAGTGAAACCAAACATGACCAAAGGGAATTATGATTTTGAGTATCATAATTCATTTAGTTGGATTAGAACATCGATTGAGATCCCTCAATATCACTTGCCCTACACTGTCTACTTAAAATAGAAATTTCATTTGTGCGAATGCAAATTTACCTTAATAGTACAGTAATAAGGAATTTCCAAGTTAAGAGCACTTTCATTTCCCATCCTTCTATTCTCAATCTGCACATTGACAAAGATCTTGAGTTGAGTCCTCATTTAAAGAAAATATATACAAGCTCAAGTTTAACTAACTATATAGCAGCTTATCATCAAGCAAAATTCAACAATACATCACGCAGCGACCACTAAAAAAATCAGAAAAAAACAAGAACCCCCAAAAAGTTGAAACAACGACCCAATATGTTTCCGCTTCACAAAACCTGGAAATGAAAAATTACTTCATTCTTGAAAGCAAATCATTTGAATAAAAGAGTAGCGAACTTGTGATACCAGTTCTATCTCTAAGGATGATAAGTTGATTAATTGAGACGTCATACAGTATTACATCGGGTTCAGAGTAAAACGAAGTCCAAGACTTGGTCCTCACTCCTCAACATGGAATAGCAACAAAATTATTTAAAATAATGAACTAAAAGTGATGCCATCATTTACTATGCAAAGAAAAGAATCACGTTGAAACAGTAAGAAAAATCTGACCCAATTGCTCAAACAGCAAAATATCAGAAGAGCAAGAAGCTTACATAAAGAAATCATCATCAACTGCTAAAGTTGACGCTTCGTAATAGTATAAGATAAGAATTTGATCGTAAAACCATGGAATCCAAGTTTAATCACTTCTTACCAACTTTAGCTTCAACAGGCGACTAACATATATATACGTTCAGAAAGTGGAAAGCAAGAAACAGCTTTTAACTTCAGGAGGTAAAGATTCGAAAGAAGGCAACAGAAACATCCAAGGTTGTGCCAGAGTTTATCTCAAGTTGAACGCTCTCCGTCCAAAGAAAGTCGAAAAGTAAAGGAAACAAGTCCCTCTCTATTTTCAGAGACAAAAACTGTCAGCTAACGGAGGTTGGTGAAAATTAATTAATCCATTGACCCCTTGTTTGGTAGTGGAGAAATTAAATAAAGGAAGTAAAGAGAAAAAAAAAAGAAATTTAACTTCTTTTTTCTTATTTAGATTTTCTATTTACGTAATGAAAGAAATTTAAGTTTATTTATAAGATATAAAAGAATATAATGTGTAAATTTACTTTTTTAATTTTATTATAAACAACTTTTATTTTTAAAATTAAAATTAACATTTAGCTACTCAATTTGTGATTTTAAAGACTATTTATTTAAGTATATGAGATAGAGTTTTTATAAATATTAGATCATAAATTAAAAGAAAAATTATAATCTAGTAATAAAAGTATGTAAATCAATTTTTATAACGGAAAAATGAAATTATATAAACTAATATTATTTGAGTATTATTCGGTGTTATAATAATGTATGTAAACACACAATCAATTGAATATAAAATTTTAACTTTTGATTATGTAAAAATGAGAAAGAAATATATAAAATAAAGTGAGGAAAATTTAATAATTTAACAAATTGTACACTTCTCTACCTATTATTGTTATCTCTTTCATTTTAAAATACAAAAAAAAAAAATTATTGATAGAATTTCACTTCAAAAACTTCTTAAAAAATATAACTTTCTTCTATTTTTTTTTTCTTTCTTATTTACAAATTAATTAAGAAAATTAATTTTAATTTTGTCCTCACGTCTCTTCAGTCAAACAAAATGTTAGAGACTAGGTAAGCAACACCAGCAATGTCTCTAATGAGGAGTAGGACCCCCTGTCTGTGAGACGGGAAGAGAAACAGAGACACTAGAGGCCGACGACTTGTCGTTGACCAGTCCTTGTTTCTATTTTTTTCCCAACTGAAATGTATTCAAAGAAAATGGAAACGCGAATCAATTTCATTTTGTCCACATATTTCCATCCTATCCTCCTTATCCTTCACGTTAAGTCAATATTTTTAAAATCAAAGATCATTTTTAAATTAACTGATATAATCAGTTTAATTGTTATTGTTTAATTAATTTAAAAATCAATAAAAACTTGTTAAAAAATCAGAAAATATAAAAATATATTATAATAATTAAAAATAGGAAAAAATTTAAAAATTAAATTAAAACAAATCAAATTAATTAATAATCTTATTTCTAATTTAACTATTCAATCCACCAATCTAATTCCATTTTAAAAATATTGCATTAAGTGATTCACCATTCAAAAATTTTCTGGTTATTTTAGCATGCGGGGGATTGATTATTGTTGTTATACCAAGGGCACTAGCCCCAAAATAAACGATACAAAATATCTTATAAGCTATGTTAAATGTTACGAAAATCAGGTGAAATTTTTTAGGATATTTTCACAAGTAAATAGTACTAAAACAACCCACAGTCAATATTAAGTATTATCTATATGAAATCTATATATCACATCATTCATATAAAATAAAAAATTTAACTTAAAAAACAAAAGGAGAATAGCCATGTTTGGAATAAATCATGCAAGGAAACAAAAAAATAATTCTATTAATATAATTTTCTCACTTTAGTAATAAAATTCTATTGTTTGGAATAAATATTAAATTAATAGAATTTGATTGAGTTCTTTTTTAAAATAAATTTATAATACTCTTATTTTCTTAAATATTCTTATTTATTTAAAATAAATATAATGTCAATTTAAATTATAAGCATAGTAAATTAATTTTATCTAATTTTTAAATTAAAATAAAATTTATCTAATTTTTAAATTAAAATAAAATCATTTCAAAATCTTATATTTTTTTATTTAATTAACTTTGTCATCGAATCATTTTTTTTTTAAATGATAAAATTACATTCTTTTAAAAAATAGACTTTCTAAAAGAACGTCAGCTTATCTATAACTTTGTCCATAATATTGAAGTAATTTTTATAATATATTGACACTAGTGTTAAATAGATAGTTTAGTTACGTATCGATATTTTCCTTCCTTTTAGCGTACTAACTCAAAAATGAGCCATGGATTTTATTGGGTGGTGAATTTTGGACCATCATGTGAAAGGAATTTATCATCATAATGAAAGCACCAGACTCTGCAATTGACTCTTGATAGGGACCACGAGAATCTCAAGTATCCACTCATCATTTGGATCACTCCCAAGGCTTAAAACAAATCTTGGGTCTTTCGCTGCTTTGATCTTGAAGAGGATTCTACGTTCCAATCCTAGTTTTCCTTTATTAAAAGATTCTCCTAACTGTGGTTCTCCTTTTTAAATCAAGCGTGTGGACCATAACTAGTCATAGTGTAGACTCTTCCATACGGAGAATTAGCCACAGGGTCAGGAGCTCATTGGACCCCTAAATCAGGAGTGGATACATTGGCATTACATGAAAATATATAAATAATAAAGGGTATTTGCGGGGTTGATCTCAAGCTTTTCAATCTGACATACAAAATCATCAATATGAGAAGCGGTAAGATAGAGTACAAAACCAATCATATCTCAATATCTCTTCTCATCAGCCGATTTCTGTCCCTCTAAGTGTTGAGCCATCAAACAAGACTTTTCATTTTTTTTTTTTTTGTAGCACGAGCAAAGTCTTCTATATCTCATAACGAGCGTTACCCATTATTACAACAAGCACAAAGAGTCAACCTTGAATGACAAATCCATCGTTTGTTAATATCATTATTGGAACAGTGCTCGCTTAATAGTAATTTTAAAAATTTTTAACAAAAAAGGACTATAATTCATTTTAGTCTTTTCAACTTGGTTGAGGATAAGGAGATGGCAGAGAATAATGAAGGGTTGGGGGTGTAGCTAATATGGCCATTCAGGAGTTGTCATTTAGAGATGCATTGCTTGGCAAGTCTAGAGAGGGGGATTTGGATAGTTCGCTTAACGTCGAAAAGGTCGTGTCTGACGATGAGATTGATGCTATGGGGGATGAGGAAAAAGACGAGGCGTGTCCTGTCATCACTTTTACGAAAGAGGAGAAGATCCGTTTAAGGAGACCTTGGAGAAGAACTCTTATTATTAAATTGTTAGGCAGAAATATAGGCTACAATTTTCTGTTTAAGAAAATTAAAGAGTTGGGGAGACCTAAGGCTGCTATGGATCATGTTGCTATTGACAATAACTTCTTTTTAGTTGAATTTGCTCCTAGTGATGATTATGACTTTGCCAGATTTGAAGGAACTTGGATGATCTTGAATCACTACCTAACCACTAGACAATGGCATCCAGATTTTGATCTGGATGTGGACTCGTTGGAAACCTTGCTGGTTTGGGTCAGAATCCCTTGTTTACCAACAGACTATTATGATCATGAATTTTTTTTTGCTGTTGGAGAGAAGATTGGTCGGCCAGTCAAGATCGATCATGCTACAGACAGTATTTCTCGGGGCAGATTTGCTAGAGTTTGTGTAGAAGTAGATGTTACTAAACCCTTGCTATCAAAGTTCAAACTGGTCGTGAGAGGTTTTAGAGCTTCTAACATTATGGAACGCACAATTGTTCATAATGTGCCATTGCATGAGGCTGTTGAGAATGCTGGGATTTTGTCTACTCTAGGTAACTACGAACATCATCATGATCCCCCCCAATGGTACAAATGGTAAAGATGCGTTTGCTATGGAAACTGATTGCGGAGCTCATAATGGAGGGGAACAGGTCCAAAAGGGTTCCGATGAGCATGAAAGGCGCATCTCTGAAGCCTTGGTGTGTGGCGAATGAGGCCAAATCAATTGAGTTGCATTGGGATCTTGTTTTCGATGCGAGACTCTGCGTTTTGTGGTCTGTTACCTGGTTTTATGTTTTTGATTTATGGATTTTATTATCTGGAATTGTCAAGGCGCGGCTTCGAGGGTTGCAGTTGGGTTCAGCGGGGAATATGTGTCTTTTGGCAAGGTTTGGTTTAGGTAGAGGCGTTGCATACTCATCCCCAAATCATTCTTTTGAGGGTGGTCCAACATAATACGCCCTCGTGGGTCCTTACTGTGGTGTATGGTAGTCCGCATTTGGGGCTTCGAAAGTTGTTATGGCGAGATCTCAATATGGGCAATCTCAATATAGTTGATCCTTGGATAGCGGTTTGGGATTTCAATTCGACGATGTCTCTTGATGAAGTCAGCTTGATGGGCAGGTCAGTGCATCACCGGTGCTCAGAGTTAATTGGATCTTTGATCATGGTCTTGTTGATTTGGGCTATACTGGTTCGATGTTCACTTGGAGTAGAGGTTTGTCTGTTGAATCTTTTAAATGAGCTAGGCTGGACCGAACACTTTGTTCTGTATCTTGGCAAGCTTTTTTTGGTTCTTTGTCGGTGAAACATTTACCAAGATCTCAATCGAATCTTATATCGATTATGGCCTGTATTGTTAGTAACCATCATTGTGTTGGTGTTACTCCGTTTAGGTTCAAGACTGCATGGGTTTCGCATCCACAGTATCAACAGTGTATTTGAAACAATTAAGGTCTCGAGGATAATTTTATGGCTAATGTTCATAATATTGCTGAGAAACCTACTGAATGGGAGAGAAGTTTTTTTGGCAGTATTACTCAGCAAAAGAACAGGCTGTAGCGTAGACTGAAGGGGGTTCAAGTCAGATTGCCCAATTGTCAAACGAGTAATTTAATTCGGTTGTAGCAGAAACTTAGAAAGTAACTTGATGATGTGTTGCAGCAGGAGAAGATTCATTGGCATCGAAAGGGAAGAACGGATTTGCTCTGGTGATCGCAACACTAAATTTTATCATGCGTCTACAATAGTCAGGAGGAATTGTAGTTATTGTAGTCGCATTAAGTCCCTTAAAGTTAGTAATGGGGTTGACAGATCCGGTTCTTTATCTAATCATGCGTGTCAATATTTCCAAGGAGGTTGTTTTCCCAGGATTTCTCAGGATCAATTCACAGATTCGAATGGTCCTTTTACTGTTGATGATATCAAGAACGCTCTTTTTGATGTGGCCCTCCACAAAAAGCCAGGTCCTGATGGTCTATGTGCTGGGTTTTTTTAGAAATCATGGAATGTGGTTAGGCAGTGTAAGTTGGTGTTTGAGTTTCTTGCTTCTGGTGTCTTGCCTCAAGGTCTCAACGACACTTTTATTGTGTTAATTCCGAAGGTGGCTTCACCGGAGATTGTGACACAACTACTGCTGATGAGCTTATGCAATGTGAGGTACAAGGTTATTACTAAAACTTTGACAAATCGGTTAAAAAAAATGCTGCCCAGTATTATTTCCCCAGTTCAAACCAGTTTTGTTCCTAGCCATCAGATTCTGATAACGTTGTCATTTACCTAGAGGTTCTCCATTATATGCAGAAAAGGAAGGCTGGTGTGGGTTGGATGGCTATCAAAATAGACCTGGAAAAGGCTTATGATAGATTAGCTTGAGGCTTTATCTCTGATACTCTACAAGATATTGGTCTTAAGGAGTCTTGGGTAAGGAACATTATCAGTTGTGTGCAATCTCCTAGACTCTCTATTTTGTGGAATAGCAAGCCTACTGAGTGGTTTTAGCCCTCAAATGGAGTCCAACAAGGGGATGCAATTTCCCCCTACCTCTTGGATATGTGCATTGAAAGATTAAGCCATATAATTTTTGATGCAGTTAGAAGAGGGATTTGGAAGCCTATCAGACTAGCAAGAAGTGTACCTGAGATATCGCATCTTTTCTTTGTTGATGACATGGTCCTGTTTACTGAGGCCAATATTGAACAAATGCAAGTGATCAAGCAATGCCTAGATTTATTATGTGATGCTTCGAGTCAACTAGTGAACTTCCATAAATCTAGCATTTTTGTGTCCAAGAATGCTAACATGGATGTTGCTAGAGAGTTGTCATATATTTCTAGCATTCCCTTAACAGAAAATCTGGGTAAGGATGGCATCAATTCATGGAAGGGTTATGTTAGCTACTTTCTCCCAAGAGTTAGACAGAATAAATTCTAGATTGGAAGGTTGGAAAATTTAATATCTTTCTCTGGCTAGTAGATAGGTGTTAGTACAATCAGTATTATCCACGATTCCTTTATACACCATGCAAACAACGTTACTAATGGATATATTCAAAGCTTAAGAGTGTAAAAATGAAGAATAAAACATGGAGAAGAGCATTTTAGCTCACTTGTTTCATTAATATATATAATTGTTACAAAAGCACAAGAGTATGGTCATTACAATAACTTCTAACTACTACATTAACTTTTCCTTAACTTAAGCAAGATTTGTTGCTACAAAAATCTTTGCTTAAATCAAGTAAAAATCTTGCACCATATTTTGAATAAAATATTGCATTCAAACACTAACAACTAAAGAGTAAATTACATAAAAAGAAGACAACAAAAATGTCAGCACTTGTTATCATCAACACCGACATCAGCAACATCTTTAACTTCACCTGCAACTCCAACCTCAATACAACAAGAATAGCAGTTGCTTCATTTTCACTTTGATGGCAACATTTCCAAGCTTCCAACTACTGCTCCAACTCGCTTTAACAATTCCTTCCCATTGGGATTTGTAATTCGGTTGAGCAAAAAATTTATCGGTTTATTTGGGAAAGGAATGACAATAGTAGAAAGGTGAGTTTGGTTAATTGGAATACTATTACTCGTCCTGAATGTAATGGAGGTTTGGGGATTCATCAGATGCATCAGACCAATCTGGCTTTTCCTGCTGAGTTAGGTTGGTGTTATGTGCACAAGAAAGATAGTTTATGGGACCAGGTGATTGCCAATAAATACTCAAGGCAAGTTTTCAGTTTGGATAAACTTCTTACTAAACAGAGATCTTCTAATGCTTGGAAAGTTATGGTGACAATAGCTCTTATTTTACATCAAGGAATGCATTCACCGGTTACTAATGGTAAACATACATTATTTTGGATGGATGTTTGGCTAGGAGATGAACCTCTTTTGAGACACCGTATTAAAGATATCAGCCTTGTTGAAAAGAGTATGTGCATTGCTTAATATTGGATTTTAGGAGTTGGGTGGAATTGAGATTATCTCTATGGTTTACTACAGTCCCACTTTGAGGATAAATTGGTGGCAGTGTTCCTTAATAAAGATAAGTAGTTCAGTAATGACTATTATTAGGGATTGACTAGTGGGCAATTTTCAGTAAAATCAACATATGCCTTAACTATTGGCAGGGATGTAGGGAATCGATCTGGTCTTCACAATCCTGCCCAATCATATCATCTTCTGATCCTTCCCAGTCATTGTCAGTAAAACCAAGTAGCTTGGTGTGACATAAGCTCTTATACATTATTTCATAATCTACTATGTCTTTCACATACCTCAGGACACTTTTTGCTGTAAAAAAATGAACTTGACTTAGAGAATGCATAAACCTAGAAAGCAAGCTTGTGGCAAACATGATATCAGGCCTGGTAACAGACAAATAAAGCAAGCTTCCAATCAAACTCCTATAAGCACCCTCATCCACCTTCTCAGCACCATCTTCCTTCTTCAATTTCTCTCTTTTTGCTATCAGTGTTGTAACAGGTTTGCAATTTGACATTGCAAACTTCTTCAAGATTATCCCAGCATACTTCTCATAATGAATGAAGATACCAATACTAGTTTACAACACTTTAATACCTAAGAAATAAGTGATAGGTCCCAAGTCATTCATCTCAAACACCTTCTTTATTTCCTCCTTAAACTGAATCATCATGTCTTCATTGCTACTAGTGACAAATAGATCATCAACATAAAGAGACACCACCAAAACTTGCTTTTGAGATTGCTTGACATATAGAATTGCTTCATTGCGGCTCCTTTCAAATCCCAACTCATTAAATGTATGCCAATTTTGTTGTACCAGGTTCTTAGAGCCTAGGCGATATAATGCTTTCTTCAATAGGTACACACGATCTTCAAGCCCTGTAATCTCAAAACCTTGAGGTTGATTAATGTAAATCTCCTCCTCCAACTCTCCACTAAGGAATGCTGACTTGACATCTAGCTAGAAGACACACCAGTGATTATGAGCTGCAATTGATAGCAACAATCTGATGGTGTCAAACCTACAACTAGAGCATGTCTCTATGAAATCAATTTTAGGTTCTTGAGCATAACCCTTCATAACCAACCTTGCTTTGTGTTTGTTGATTGATCCATTTGGATTAAGCTTGACCCTGAAGATCCACTTTACACCAATAATATTCTTTCCTTTTGGCCTAAACACCAACTGCCAAGTATTGTTTTTCTCAATCATCTTCAGCTCCTCCTTCATTGTTGCCTTTCATTGTGGTGAGTTGGTGGCATCACTAAAGTTTTAAGGTTCTAATGATGCCATGTTGCACGTATCATAGATATCTTGAAGAGTTCTTATCCCTCTCATAACAAACTCATCATCTGAATCTGATTTATCATCATTAGTAGCTTGTTCTTGGGTTAACACATCCTCAATTGAATTCTTGTTAACAACAATACAATTTTTTCAATCCCAAGAAACATCTTCATCAAACTTGACACTTCTAGCAATAATGATCTTCTTAGTTTTCACCTCCATCATTCTATAAGCCTTAGAGTTACTGTTATACCCTATCATAATTCCAACTTCACCTTTGTGACTCAGTTTGTCCCTCTTTACATCAGGCACATGGACATAACACAAATAACTAAACATCTTGAGATGATTCATGGTTGGCTTAGCATCAAACCAAGCTTCAAATGGAGTCTTGCGCTCAACTACCTTGGTAGTCAATCTCTCGAGTAAGTGAACAGCAATATTGACAGCCTCAGCCCAATATTCCTTTGGCACACCCTTCTCAAACATGAGACACCTGACCATATTCATAATGGATTTATTTTTCCTCTTACTACTCTATTTTGTTGTGGACAATATGCTACAATAAGTTGGTGATGAATGCCACATTTTTGCAAATAACTCTCAAACTGGTGACCGGTGTACTCAGTTCCATTATCAGACCGTAGTGCTTTAATTTACTTGGAGCAAGAATTTCTAGCTGCAACTTTGAACTTGATGAAGCAATCCAATACCTAAGTCCTTTGCTTTAGGAAAAATACCTAGCAAAATTTGCTAAAATTATCAATAAAAATCAAGAAATATTTGCTGCCGGACAAAAAAGGATTTGGCATAGGACCACACACATCATTGTGCACCAACTAGAGTTTCTCACTTGCTCTCCTTGCTTGATCAGTTGGAAAAGATAGTTTGGTTTGTTTTCCAAGTTGACACACCCCACACACTTCATTTGGATCACTAACAGTAAGCATCAACAACCATTTCCTTCTTTTGCATATCAATAATAGAAGTACAATTGAAGTGTCCTAATCTTTTGTGCCAAAGAGTGGATTCATCAACACTATTGATGCAAGCCTTAATTTTAACATTGTCTTATTCAATTAAGAAGTTTCTTTTAGACATATTGACTGACAACAAATAATTACCAGAAGGATCATAAATTTCATACCTTTTTTTTTTCCTAAAGAACAAAGAATAAGCATTCTCAACTAGTTGACCTACACTCAACAAGTTGTGACTAATTTGAGGCATAAACGAAACTTCAGTAATGACTTTTATACCTGAGAGAGTGTTCACAGTAACAACACCTTTTTCCTTCACCTCAAGCAATTTTTCATCTCTAATTTTCAGTCTTAAAGAGAAGTTTCTATCAGGTGCCTTAAAGATCTTCAAGTCATTTGACATATATTGTGTGCAACCACTGTGAACCAACCAAGTTGATGAGTGACTGTTGGTAGCATTGCATTCTTCATGAACCAAAGCCATGAAGAGCTTTTCTTCTTGAGGTATAGGGTTGTCAACAACTTGTGCTTATTAAGGTAGAGCTTGTTGTTATTGTTGTCCTTTTTTGCACACCCTTTCCAGATGCCCGATTTGCTTGCAAGACCTGCATTGTACACTAAGTCTGTACGAGCAAAATCTTTCAGTGAGAGTCCTTTGTTGCAGTGAGGACAAAGAGGGAACTTATCTCACCTTCCCTTGTATCTGCCACCACCACTTTGCTTCTTATCATTGTCTTTCTTATCATTAGATTGCTTATTGTTGCTTACACCAGGCTTAACTTTCTTCTGGTTTGCAAATAAGACATTTTCAGTGTTCTCTTCCTTTCTAAATGCCTTTCTCTGCTCAATAGCTTACAGAGCATTGCCTAGCTCAATGAGAGTAAGTTGTGCCAAGTCCAAAGAGTCTTCAAGGAATGAGAGTTTGGACTCAAATCTCTCTGGAAGAGTCACTATATCCTTCTCAAAAATCCTCTTCTCAAGGACGTCTTCTCCAAGCAATCTAATTTGATTAACAACCTTCATAACCCTGTCAACATACAATTTAATGTCTCTGAATCCTTCATTCTTAGTAGGCCAAACTCCTTCCTCAAGATTTTCCCATGTTTGCTTTATTGTGTCAAATGCCATAATCCTAGTGAAAATCACCTCACTTACAGCAATGTGTAAGCAAGAAAGTACCTTGTATCCCTTGGCAACTCCCTCCAAACAATGCTTAATCTGATTTAGAGTTGGATTTTCAGGGAGAGGATTTGATTCCTTCTTTTTCTCAACAACCTCCTAAAGATCAAATGTTCTCAAGTAGGCTTTCATCTTGACAACCCACATATGGTAATTTTCACCATTAAAAGTTGAGGAAGTCGCTCCACAAAATATTGAGGAAGTCATGACTGAAAATAGGCGTTTTAAGATTGTTTTAGTGTGGTTAATTCACTGGTTTTCTCTTCTTTTCAGGTTGAAACTCTTTTCTTTTCTCACTCCGATTTTCTTCTTCTTCCATAGGTTTTTAAGATCAATTTTACTCTGATACCATTTATATTCAAAGTTTAAAAGAGTAAAAATGAAGAAAAATGAAGAAGAAAACGTGGAGAAGAGCATTTTAGTTCACTTGTTTCATTAACATATATAATTGTTACAAAAGCACAAGAGTATGGTCATTACAACAACTTCTAACTACTACGTCAACTCTTTCTTAACTTAAGCAAGATTTGTTGCTGCAAAAATCTATGCTTAAATCAAGTAAAAATTTTGCACCATACTTGGAATAAAATATTACATTCAAACACTAACTAAAGAGTAAATTACATAAAAAGAAGACAACAAAAATGTCAATACTTGTTGTCATCAACAGTAGTACCAGCAGCAGCTCCAACTTCACCCGCAACTCCAACTTCAATGCAACAGGAACAGCAGCTGCTTCATCTTCACTTTGACGGCAGCACTTCCAAGCTTCCAGCTGCTGCTCCAATTGCTTCAACGGTTACTTCCCATTAGGGTTTGCAATTCGGTTGAGCAACAAATTCGTCGGTTTATTTGGGGAGGGAATGACAACAGTAGAAAGGTGAGTTTGGTTAATTGGAATACTGTTACTCGTCCTAAATGTAGTGGAGGTTTGAGGATTCGTCGGATGCATCATACCAATCTGGCTTTTCTTGCTAAGTTGGGTTGGCGTTATGTGCACGAGAAAGATAGTTTGTGGGCCCAGGTGATTGCCAATAAATACGCGGGGCAGGTTTCAGTTTGGATAGACTTCTTACTAAACCCGGATCTTCTAATGCTTGGAAAGGTATGGTGACAGCAGCTCCTATTTTGCATCAAGGAATCCGTTCACCGGTTACTAATGGTAAACATACATTATTTTGGATGGATGTTTGGCTGGGAGATGAACCTCTTTTGAGACGCTGTATTAAAGATATCAGCCTTGTTGAGAAGCATAGGTGCATTGCTCAACATTGGATTTCAGGAGTTAGATGGAATTGGGATTTGCTCCATGGTTTACTACCGTCCCACTTTGAGGATAAACTGGCGGCAGTGTTCCTTAATGAAGATGAGGAGTATAGTGATGACTATTATTGGGGATTGACCAGCAGTGGGCAATTTTCGGCAAAATCAGCTTATGCCCTAACTATTGGCGGGGATGTAGGGAACCGGTCTGGTCTTTGGGATAAAATTGGGAGGATGTAGATTCCTCAACGAATTCGTTGTTTCTTATGGTTAGTTGCTCATGGTCAGATTATGTGCAACGTAGAGAGGATGAGAAGAGGCTTTAATGATAGGCCGTTTTGTACTCGCTGCCCTGGAATGCAGGAGGATGTTAATCATATTTTTCGTAGTTGTATTCAGGCTAGATATATCAGGTAGTTTCTTCTTCCTGCTGATGATTTTAATTGGCAAGCTTCCGTCTTTAAACGATTGGTTTGTGCATAATTTGAGTGCTACTGTTCATTGTAATTTGGAGGGGAGGTGAGCTGTTTGGTTTGACTCGGTTCTTTGGTGTAGTTGAAGATGGAGGAATGAATTTCTTTTCAACAATCACAGCTTTTCGCTGGATTTTAAGCTTAGATGGCTTAGTCATTATGTTAATGAAACAGGTTCAGCTTTCAAGAATTGTAAGGCGGGAATTGGTTCAAATTCCATCTCCAAGATGCGATTGATTGGGTGGTTCCCGCCGCCTGCAAATTGGGTGAAGTTGAATATTGATGGTTGTTGCAAAGATAATGGTAGAGTTGCAAGAGGTGGTGGTCTAATTGGGGACTCGGTCGGTAGATGGCTGGTGGGGTTTTCAGTGAATATTGGGTCCTGTTCTCTTATCGAAGCGGAATTATGGGCGTGCATGAAGGGTCTTTATTTGGCTTGGGAGGGGGGTTTAGGCAGGTTATTCTGTAAACAGATTCCCTCTTCATGGTTCATTGGCAGTCGGCTGGTGGTGCAAGTGTGAGCTGTAGCAATTTGGTTAAGGCGTGGCTAACTTTACTTGGGAGGAATTGGAATGTGAAGGTGACTCGTGTGTATAGGGAAGCCAATCAAGCGGCTCACTTTTAAACTGGTGAAGCAGTGCGTGTGGTTCGTGGACATCGCAGATTTTCTGCACCTCCGCCTGGTATCATCATGATTTTGGATCAGGATAGGGTTGGGGTCGCTTGGGAACGTCAAATTACTGATGTTGAGAATGGCACGAGCAGGACTTTCTGAGTAGTTACAGTTGTTGCTGTGTTTTCTTTTGGTTTTGGGGTGTTCCCCCTCACTTGTAGCCCAAAAAAAACAAATAAAGATAAATTTTAATGCTATATATTTATTGATCCTAAAGAAATAAAGAAATATTTATTAAAAAGGTAAAATTAATTATATTTCTTAATCGTAATTATTTATTTTGAGATTAAATAGTAAAAGTTAAAGATTTTAGATCATTTTTCACTAGCTATGAGTTGTGATATAATTTAAACTTGTCATTTTTTTAGTATCATCATGTTGCTATATAAATCCGGTCGTTACAATTTGGTACCAATTTACAATCTATATTTATAATATGCGTTTAATTAAATCTAATTTTGATAAAAAAGATAACTAAAAAATACGTTTATTTCTAAAATTATTTATAAATGACAATATTGATTATTTATTAAAACAAAAAGACTTGCAAAATGATATATATTGAATCTATTTACATTATAGCCGCTATGATTCATAAAAATATTTAAATTTCTATTTACCCTAAAATTTTACTTCTGAAATTTATCAAATTTTCTTTGTAAAGACATTTAAAAAAAAAAAAAAAAACTGCTCCAATCATAGGAAAGGATTGCCACACAAAGAAAATGGGGATCCATGGCTCCACCACTAATAAACAAAGAAGGGAATTTAGATGTCGACATAACTTTTCTTGAGGTGGATTTTGGAATGATAACGATTCCCATCACCAAAAGTAAGTTGTATTTTGTAAAGATTCCTATCCCATTTTACTTATCTGATTAAGTCACCTATCTGTTCTCTCCTGCATGAGTGCATGCTGAGCAAGATCTCCAGCCAAGCATTTAGATAATCTGTGCAATTCTGTAGAATTCCAAGCCTGCTCTGTGTTGCAATAAACGCAGGACATATAAATAAAACACAAGCCCTTCCAAACATTAATATATGAATTTGCACATATACCTCTAAGTCAGCCACTTTCATGTAGTTGTTGGGCATGCAAAGACATCAGAGCATGTTTAATAAGCTTTAATGAACCTCAGAGTAATAACTGTATATTACAATGAAAAATATGCTGATAAATTAACGATCAGATTTTGCCTAGTAAAGAAATAAGGGACTGCCAACCATAAACACATTTTCTTCCCTTCAGAAATTTATAATATAACTAAAAATATAATGATTAGTAAGAGATTCTTCAAGAGACCAGCAATAAAGGTCGATGTTAATAGGCTCATCCAACCATGAGGTCTGAATCGGACTTAATTAGGAAGGAACCATGTAGCCTAAGTTAGAACACAGAATGGCCTTCACCCTTCTAAAAGATTACTTTAAGGAAGAAACGTTTTCCCGGCATATCGAATCAGAACTGAAGGCCAACATAGGACCACATTCCAAAGCTCAAGAAACCAGCCAGCGTCAAGCACGTTGTATCCCGCCGTGCAAAAGGGACTATCTTCTGCATGAACTAGCGAACTCAAATTTTCGTTTTCTCAGGCGACGGAGGAGGGAGCGCCATGAATAGATTAGTGCTATATTGTTACACATATCTAAAGTACTGTAGTCTATTGTTACTCTACTCATATCTATTTAGCTAATAAACATTAACCATTCTTAGATAACCATGAGTATCCATTGTCCAAATAATTGTTAAAATATTTTCAAAATACGTGTGTAAATTAAAATAAAATATGAAGTATATAATTACTAATTTATAATCACATTTAACTAAAATAATATATATTATATTTGACGGGTTATATATTAAAAATTAAATAAAAAATATTAAAATATTATAATAAAAATTAAATAATTTTGAAGTCCATCTAATTCTCAAAATACAATTTATTAGATCTATCATAATTAGAGCAGAGCGGATATTTTCTCTGTATTACCTTCTTTTCAGATTATCTTTATTATAATAACATGCAAGTGACATTATTATAATATTTTTCAACGAAAAAAAAAATTTATATTTCAAATCATACTATTTCGAGAAGTGTAATAGAAATTTATATTTTCTAAATCATATCATATGTCATTATGCAGTTTAACTCTATTTTTTTTCTACACATTATAATTATCACTAACTTCTATTATTATTGCAACATCACTTTCCCATACAACTTATTAATTATAATTTTTTTATTTTTCTCTTTAAAATTTATTATTTATATATGTCAGTTATCGTTCAATAATTATTGATATAAAATTATTTGATTTATACTCACTATAATTATTACCAACTTTTAATATAGTTATAGCATGCGATATCTCTTACATACTAGAGTTGATATAGCTATGTTTTTAATTTATATATCATTTATTTAAATAATATCTATCAATTCCGTATATCTTTCAATTATTAAAAAACATAATCTTAACACATGTAATTGTTCTTATAATAATGATATGCAGTTCATTTTAATAATCTAATTTTTGGTTTTTTATTTTTTATTTTGAACATGTCAGGTTATATATAATTTATATATATACTAAAACAAATATCTCTGACCTCTCTTATTTTTTTATATTTTTAAATTTTCTCACTTTATACTTAATTAACTATATATATTAATTAGTAAATATAATTTTTGACTTAAATTTGCTGAACTAATAAATATTATAATTATCACTTACTTTAATATAATTATAAATATTTAATTTCTGTCAATAAATTCATTTAATTTTATTTTTATCCAACAACTAATATTATTAGTTTTTTTATAAAGTTCTAATATTGATTAGCTTTCTTTATAAGCACTTTACTTATTATTGAATTATAATATAATGAAATATTTTTTATTTAAATCAATAAATTTAACTAATTTTAATTTTCTAGTGAGATTGTTTTTGTAAATTTATTGGTTAAGTAAATTTACTTAACCAATAAAAACTTAAAGGAATTTAAGATTTTGATATGATAATTTAGGATCATGTTCTTGTACGTTACAAAACTATATCAAACAAATTTACTTAAATATTAAATGATAATATTATAAAAATTCTATTAGAAGATAATAATAAAATCTTATTATAAAAGTTCTGAAATTAAATATTTATTTTAATACTAATTAAAGTTTAATATTTGAATTAAAATCAATAATAATTATAATTATTATAAATGTACTTAAACTCATCATTCACATAAAATAATTATAGCAAATAATTAATTTTGATTTATTGGTATATTATTTTTTTATATTAGTTAGATGTTGAATTTGAACTTACTTGAATATCATTAAACCAAAATTCATTTATATTATATTCATGTTTTAATATTAAAGATAATATTTTACGTAATGCTCAAATATTTTAAATTATTAAATCTAATAGATTAAATTAAATATAAAAAAAGGTCGTGTAATAAGTTTCGAAAGTTCACGTCATCCAAATAAAACAAACAAAAGAAGAATCACAAAATTTAAACGAAAACGCTAGCAAATCCTAATCATCTTGGATAACAAAACATTAATCGATACTGGAGGGAAGAAAACCATATGCTTCAAAAAAGCAAAACAGAAAAATAATGTGTTCTTAAAGGGGCCAATGGTAATTTAGCCATTCAGTACGTGTTAGTAAGCATTTAGTCCTATTCAAAGAAACTGACAACAGCATCCTTTCAAAGTGCAGCACCAAGTGATTCTGCTGATTCAGCCACAAAAATAAACTGGCACCACTGCACTTATCAGCTCGGCAGGCAAAAGCACAAGGAAATGACACCCTGTTTCCAAGTTCCAATATCACTGACGTATCCAATTCACAGATAAGCTCTGAATGATTAAACTGAATGCTAAATTATCCAAACCAAATGCTCATTTTCTGTTTCTTGATGGCAACTAAACAGTCCAAAGGGCATACGGCGCCGCCTCATCCCGTGAGGTGGAATTCCATACTGCTGAGAGTTTGAACTGAGTCCAAAAAATTGGGGTGGCAGACTTAATATGACGAGGGGAAGGAAATAATGCTCATCTAAAGTGCTGTACATAATAATATACTTCAGTGTCAATGTCAATAATTGAAGTTATTCAATTCCCTTTCAAATGGCATGCGAATAAAATTATATAGATTAGAAACACAAGACATGAAATCAAGATTCTAAAACGCTATCTATGCTGTAACGGATATTTCTACACAAGACTGTTAACACGAGGATTGTGGTCGCTACTGACTGTTGCTAAGTGCGACTTAGGAAGGAATGATACTCTGTTGGCTTTTTCTGTAATTTTTTAGCTGCCAATTGTAAGAAACAAATCTAAGATCTCATTCACAAAAAAGAGTGGCCAATAAACATATACTAACTAAAGAAAGGTATATCATGACAAGTTGCCCAAATAAGCAAGAACAAGAAAATCTCAGTGCCATTATAAAAATGATAGAATATCTAACTGTGTTTTATGCAGGTCTAAAAGGTGTGATGGCGGTGCATATTGTAGGCGCATCAAATGTGTTGATGGGTAGACTCAGAATTGGGATCTAATCCCCACTAGGTAAAATTCTTGAAGAATTCCTCTTGCTGATGATATTATACGACACAAGAAAAGGGCTTTAAAAAGAGCCAGTCCTTTGACATGGATTCTCTTTTCATTTCTAGTCCTTCTTACTGTTTGCTTAACGAGGCGAATCACATCTTATTGTACTATCTTGAAATTGAAAAAATATTCGCCAACTTGCAGAACCCTACCATCATCTCTCCATTTTATAAGGAGCAGGCATGGCAATCTCTTGCCCATATCATCCCGACTTCGGTCTTCTCCCTTGACTGAGGCAGCTCTTCACTTTCTTTTTCTGTCAAAGTTTCTTTTCCCTTTAGCATTTATCTTTTGCTTTAGTACTTCACCTTCCTCCATCATCCACCAGTTCCCTTCATTCTAATAACCAGTTCTTTCGAGTCTTTACCTCAGTAACCTTCTCTAGTACCATACGATCATCCATATTTCCACTTCAGGGAAATGGCATCGAGCTACTTCCCATCTACCTCACATGGCTCTAGCTCATCCTGGACATCCAAACAAAACAAGCTATTCGAGAAGGCTTTAGCTATATATGATAAGGACACCCCAGACCGCTGGCAAAATGTGGCCAAGGCTGTAGGTGGCAATAAATCTCCTGAAGAAGTAAAAAGACACTATGACCGTCTTGTGGAGGATCTCATGTATATAGAATCCGGTCAGGCTCCACTGCCCAACTACAGGCCCACCGGGAGCAATGGTGGAGCACTTGGTGAAGAGCAGAGGTAGTATATACTGGTAATCATTTACTCATTATGCGGATAGTATTACATGGCAAACACTCAAGTTAGTTTTCACATTTTCTTCCATGCTATATTGTTTTCATTCTTCATAGATAATTAGCACAACAATGTCAGACTGTTATGGATATCAAAACATCTAGCCTAAAAAGTGCCAAAGCATTGCTTACTAGTTCCTAACAGTATAACGTTATTGGTTACTAGTTGACAAAGTGAGATAATTAATTATATCAGAGATATGCATAGAAATTCATCATATATGATAAACAACAAACAAGAATTCACCTCAACACCATCTGAAAATAGAATCCTAATTCACGAACTTAAAAATTTCCTTGCGTGCCAAGGTCCTATTGGCCAAAGTGGAAATACACGGAATGATGGCAACAGGGTAAGCTTCTAAGCTAAAGTATCACTTAGTAAATTAAAAAAGTGAAGCAGCTTAGCGTATTGTATTATGTAGCAATAAGGTCATTAAATTTTTCCTCTATTTTCCCTTTATATTATGTTATCCTCTTCCCATTTCTTTTCCTCCAGGTATAGCTACCCATCTAAAGACTAGTCTAAACTAGGCCAGACAGCGACCCTGTTCCCCCTCGAGACACTTTTCTAAAGACTCAAATGCTGTGTAGTCTATCCATTCTACTCTATCTATCCAACTTCCCAAAAAAAAGCCACATGAAATCTAATCCTCCACGTTTTAGATCACATGCACCTGGTCCTATAATTTGGAACTGACTCTAAATAATTATTAATCTGCCGGTGCTTCTAGTATTGATAAGAATCATCACGTGACGCAACTCAATTTTTTAATTCAAATTACACATTCCCTGCAACCCTGCATTTATCCCAGAACCTATTCACGACACAGGTTCTTGATCTAGCTGAAACTTTCGGCAGCATTAGTATCTTAAGGGAAGAAAGCTACATGCAGCCAACGTGCCCCGGTCGGCCCATATACATATTAAATATTCTAAGACTTGAACTCCCCATACAAAATTTAAATTATCAGGAACTAAAGTGGCACAAGATATGAATTGACTTGCTCCCTCCTTTATTCAATGAGATTCGATGCTTTTTTTTTCTTTAAAATACCAAATGACATCGGTAAAATCATATTGTAATTACACTTTTAAAGGGATATATCCTGACCGTAAAGGTTTAAAATCTCTATTATAAGGCCTTGGGTTCTAATCCATAGATGAGGTTACGGCGTTTATGAGAATGGGAATGGGAAAAAAATTAATAATTATGCATAAAAAAAAAAGCTTGAAATGGTTTTGTAATCACTAGCTAATGCTTATCTTTGTGGGGGTTTTGTGCAGGCTAATGAAGAATCTAAGGATCTAATAAAGCGCAGAGATATTGCAAAAGAAAAAAAAAAGAAGTATATGCACAAGTACTAAGAAAGTGAAGTGAACTCTTCCTAGCTCTGGCTAGGCTATGTGGTGGTTCTGGTTCTTAAATGGGGTTTCTGTGTAATTAATAATACATCAATATAATAATGAAGCCGAGAAGAACCAACCATAGACGTGTGTGATTCTCCTATTCTTAAGCTTCTGTATACTGTAATTGTGTTTAATTTTCTAAAGCATATAACATTATGGTGTGCTTGCGTGTTTCAACCATTTCAAGGATTAGAAGGAAAAAAAAAGTAGATTGATGTGACCAAAATGATACGAAAAGAGAAAAACTCTGCTTAAAGTAAAGATTGAGCAATTCTTCAATTAGATTTTTCGACTTTTAACGGCATGAAGATAAACAAAACTAACAAAATCATCGTCGGTAATCAAATCGAGAAGAAATTTAAAAAAAAAATAAATAAATAAATTTGAACGCGCTGACCTTTGAGGATCTAAGCCCTAGCTTTTGGCAAAGCAGTGAGTTTTGCAAGCGGCCACAAAATGGATTAGGAGCAGTAGCCGTGGGTTTCATCTTTTTCTTTGTTTTGGAACTAAATGGGCAATTATTAAATTGTTTAAAAAAATTAAGGCGGCAAACAAAAACTGGAGATGCGGGGTATCGATCCCCGTACCTCTCGCATGCTAAGCGAGCGCTCTACCATCTGAGCTACATCCCCATGACTAAAAAACATCATGCTTATATATATTTTACAATTATAAATATCGTCATGTTATTTTCCCCGCTAATAGAGGAAATCGAGGCCCGATTTTGGATCATTTACTTAGAAAAATTAAAAACAATAATGAATAGTTTTAAATATCAATATGATTCCATTTAAATAATTTCATATTTCAATTTAGTTCATTTCAAATAATTTTAAATTTTTGGTCTAATAAGCTTTGAGTTTCTTTTTTTTATTTTATAAAATTATTTATTTACTTATATGTATTATATAAATTATTAATATACAAAATTAGTTGATAAACAACTTTCATAATTTAAAAATTATATTAAATAATATTCTTATTTTTATTTTTCTTTTAATTTTTATTTAAATATATATAACTTATATTGTGTTAAATTATGTTGAGCAAATTATATATAATATATATAACCTAATATATATATATATATATATATATATATATATATATATATATATATAAGTTCAGTCAAATTTCATTCAATTTGAATATTTTATATTGTTTTCTTTTTTTGTTATTTTTAATTTGATTATTCAGTTCGATTTTATTTATCTAGGATCCATACTTTATCTTATAAATAATATTAGTGGTGATAATTTCTCATCGAATTTTACTTGATTTAAATTAAAAGAAATTTAGAATAACTCAACTCAAACCGTGGATAATTTAATTTAAATTATTAAATTTTTAATTTTTAAAACCAAAATAATCTTTATTTATCATAAAAACAAAGCTATAAATAGTTTGATTCAAAATCACGTAAAAAAAATATGACTGAAATAGTGTGAATTTGATGCCAAAAACTTCTCCCTGTATGCATGGAGTATATTGACAAGTCAAATTGAACCCCAACAGTAAAACAAAATGGAGAGAAAAACTCCCATCACAAATTTGTGCGAGAAAATTGGCTTTCAATTGTCAAAATTATAACATTAATCTTCTTCTACCAGTACATCTCAACCCCAAACATTATAAATAATGTAAACAAACGTTATCTTCATCAATCACATTTCAATCAAAATAAATCAAAATTTTAACTGTTATTTAGGACTATAAAAGCAAAAAAAAAAAAAGAATAAAAGATGGCAAAGATTGCAGTTTTTGTTTTGGTACTTGCAATAATAATATCTGTATCAGCACGTTCAGCTCTGGGTGATGGTCCAGCAGCAAGCATCCGTGACCAAATTGATGCGACTGGCACAAAAGGGAAGCAGGCCATGGTTCCAGCACCTAGTTCTGCAGGACACACCGAGGAGAAGGCCAAGGGCACTTCTACATCTTGGAGTTCCTGGTTCAGAAGCAAATTTGAGTGAGATTTTAATAGTAGCTCTTATTAGTTTACTATAATTATTGTTATAATTTATTTGATTCATTGAAATTAATAATTGATTTGATATGTTATAATTTTCAGATTTTCAAAAGGTTAAAATTCATTTCATTTTTTGCTACGTAATATGTACCATTTAAAACATATTCGATTAATATAAAGATGGTAAGAATGCTTCAAAACAATCATTTTCTCCTTAGACAATGTCAATATACTCTTGTATGTAATTAGTCCTGTGATGTTGATTTCAGGAGGCTGGGTATAATTTCTGAAAGTTCGGAGTCAACCCCATCAGCAAAATCCTCACAAGCACCTGCTCCAACTCCCTATGCGTAGGCGATGCAATTTTTCCATCTTCATTAAAATTCTCCTTCCATTTTTTTTGTTTTTTTTTTATAAAAAGAAAAGGATGTTTAGGATCCTTTTCAATTAATTTTCTATACCATGAAAATGTTCATGTGGTAGCAATATTTTTCAATGTATATTGCTTCAATTTTTTGTAAGCCTGCCTTATTGGCATGATTATCAAATTGGGTTGAGTTAAAAATATGTTTTGAAGTTTTAAACTTCATTTAACTCTTTGCCTTTTTCGTGTGATTATCAAGCTGAATTAGAGTTAATTTAATATGTTATTGAAGTTTTAAAATTTTATTTAAATCAAATTTTCTATTTGTTTTAAAAAAAATTCAATTTTAAATTTAATTCAAACATTATTGAGTTTTATTTATCATGTTTGAATTTAAATGAATGTCCAAAATATGTGAGATATAGTCATTTTGATTGCCATTCTAAATTTAGCTTACTTATTAATATCAAATTAAGTTAGAAAATCAAGTGTTGATGAGCTCAAACTCAAATTTGTAAATGATTATTCAAATACAATATAAATATATATAAAAAATATATACAATGTGAATATTTTAAAATTCACATTGTTTTTCTGCCATAAATATGTTATATTCACTAGGGTGAGAAAACAGTATTAAATTTAAAAGGTTAAATATTTTGTGTCGCCTGTGTTTTGACATAATTAACTACAATCACTTTTTAACTATTTTATTAAATTAAAATATACTTTTATATTTTAAGTCTGTTATATTACCCAAACTTTTTATATTAATATCGTTACTCAAACAAATAAAAATTAATAAATATTTTTTTTTTAAAAAAAACCCTTTGAAGAAAGATTATATTAAATAGCATTATATGAAAAATCAAATCTTAAATTGTCAAAGCTAAACCAGAATCACAACTCTACATCACTTCTCACCATTGCCAAAACAAATGCATGAATAAAAATTTTTTAAAAAAAGGAACTGAAAAGGAAATCTATCAACAATAATCATAATGGAAAATATTAATAACTTAGAGATAATATAGTATTTATAATATATTTTTTAAATTTAATAAGTAAATGAATTTGACATACTCTAAGGGAAATATATGAATCAAATACTTCAAAACTTCACTTTAAAAAATAATTTATAAAAAATTCCTATTTCTTTAAAAACCATCCTTAAAATTAGTGAATTTTATTTGAACTAAATGAGATCCAAAAATTTTAGATTACAAATTCAACTATATCAAATTCTAACAACTACAATTTTTATAAACAATTGTCGGAACTACATTTTTTTATTGTTCATAACCGGCTAAATAAAAACATGTTAAAAGGATTTTTTTAAAAAAATAAATAAATATTAATAAACGAATCAGTTAATGGCTCATTTTGAACTCTAAATTTTTTCCAGAGGTTTAATGGAAGAAAAAATAATTATTTAGGATAATTAATGATACAACTTTAAACTTTTAGCATATGACATTGTTTTTACGGTGATTTCTATGACCATATATAAAATTATATGTCTAATTCAAATTATATATTTAATTTATTAATTTTTTGTGATAATTTTAGCAAAAATAAAATTATTCAAAGTGATAAATAAGTATACACACAAATAAAATTATAATCTAAATATTTTAAAATTTACTAATGTATAAATTGGGATTGGTTATTTTGACATTTCACATTTAATTTTGATCAATTCATTAGTTCATTTATTTTATTTATAACCAATTAAACACACATTGTTGATGTGAGCAAAATCACATGTTAATAACAGGTTACAAAGTGAGTGAATTTCATTAACTCATATATTAATTTGACTAAAATATCTTTATCTTTTTTAATTTCCTTGATTTTTTTTTTCATATTTGTTTTGTCCCCCTCTCTTAATCAGACGACAAATATGGAGACTGACGCAAACATCTTTAAGTCATCAGACCCATTACCTATTATGCAAATTGACCAAAGAAACAATGGAAAACGGAAAGGTAGAGGAATGAAAATGCACAATTGCAAGAAGATTGAGTTTCTTTATGACCCATTTTCTATAACAAAGAAAATCTATGCTGCAATCGTTTATCAAAACCTGAAATTATTAAAAACAAATTAAACCTGCAAAAATCAAATAACAGAGGAAAATGTTTCTTTCAAAAAAATATTATTACTGTGATGCATGTGTTTGCTTCGTCACTCGCAGCAATAGTGATGAGATAATGAGGTGGAGGTCATCGCTGTGGGTGGTTGAGATCTGCTATTAAAGGATAAGGATGAGGGATTAACGGTCAAGATTCGTTGGTAAATGTTTGAAAATTGAGCTCAGTTTGCTGCAACAGA
>CATIWR010051149.1:0-18748 GCA_949677035.1 Omphalea diandra | reverse complement strand
TAACTTAAGAATGATTTTCATATTTAGAGATTAGATTCAAAATTTATTTAAGTTCTTACATGGAAGTAAGTATGAGAAGAATAAAAAATAAAACATAAATAGAGGTTAACTAATTAATCTCATTTGTAAGTATAAATTCATTAATAAATTTCAAATAAAGCATTATTGAAATATTTATACAATTACTCCCTCTGTTTCAAAATAAATATCGTTTTAGAGAAAAATTATTGTTTTATAATATTTGACGTTTTACAGTTATTAATGAATATTAATTAATTTTTTTCAACTATACTATTTATGTCTTTTATAATAATTATTTCTTTTTATAATATATAATAATTTATAAAAATAATTAATTGAGAGTAATATAATTTTTTTATATATAATAATATCTATTAAATATAATTTTTAATATATATATAAAAATCTTAGATCACGTTTATTAAGAAATTGAGAGAGTACCGAACAAAACTTTTTACATGGCAATGAAGTAAACTCTTTTATATAATTTAGAGGATAAGAAAAAATAGAAAGAAACCAGTAACGTACACAGATATGAGGTGAAGACAATATAAAATAGGGAAATAATTAAGGAGGGAGGGGAAGACCACAAATTGGGAAAGGCCAAAAGACAAAGTTGTGGGTTAAATCAACTGGACAAACCCTCCTTTCAAATGTGTCGGGCATGTATCTGTGTGATATACTGACAAAAATGGGGACATGCATTTCCATGCAACTGTCGCCAACTTCGTACACGTGCAAAATACAGCTTCTGACTGCACCCTCGTACCATGCTATTGCCACTTAATCCTAGGGATGTTCGAGACATTGAGGCACCAACCAAATCAACCATTATTTTACTTGTAATCTCATTTTTCAATTAAGAATACTTTGATTAAGGAACAACTTTTCGATTTCTCAAAATTTATTCAGAGTTGTTCGTGTCCACTTCAGTTTTTTTTTTTTTAAAATATACTCAATCTAGTTTAAATTAAATATCATTTTAAAGAAAAATTTATATTTCATCGTACATGACGTTTTATAATTATTTATAAATATTAATTTTTTTTAATTTTATTTTTTTAAGTACATAATAAGTTATTAAAATAATTGATTAAGGGTAACATAATATTTTACTTATATAATAATATTTATTAAATATAGTAAACGACATCTATTATAAAACGGAAATAGTAAATTGTAGTAATAAACATGAAGAGAAATACATAAAAATAAATGGTCAATATATAGTACAATATCAACAAAGTTGTTAGTAATTCTCTTATCTTAAATGGCTGAAGGATTGGAAGAGTAATATAGGATATGATTCTGAACCTTAAAGAAAGATATATCAAAATAATGTTGGATCAGTAACAGGGACAGGTGAATGATACAACACTATGAACGTAGCAAGTGGATCATTTAGAAGATTGATTATTAAATAGGGTGGATCTAAATCCCTCCCTTAATTTGCAGTTCAATCCAATCTCACATATAAAGTTGTGAAAATTTGAAATAATTTATGCAACCTACACGGAAGCTCATTACAACTTTTATAAATTTATGGATAGTTGTTGAATAATTTTTATGATCTACTTTTTTTAGAATGTTTCAAATTTTCAACTATTAATCTAAATAATTAAGAAAAATTAATATTTTTAATTTTTTGAGTTTGACTATTAAAATAAACATATAAAATAATAAATATTTCTAATAAATTAGATCAATATGGTTGAGAATGTGCTTTTAAGATTGAGTTGACAAATGAATTAATTTAAAAATATTCATATTGTAAATACTAAAAAAATATTCAAAATTTATTGAAAAGAAAATTCAATATATATACAGTACTAAAATTCAATATAAAGGAACAAAGCCTCCACCGGGACTGGAAGTAATGACAACCTAGGCTAATTAACAAGCAACGCATAAGGCTGCCATCTCATTTATAAACTAAAATAATGCAGTACTAAAATTGAGTATAATTAAGACCTACCACAAAAATACTGTGCCGGCCAATTGTGCCATCGAAGTGGATCTGGAGCAATGCTTTTGATTCTATGCACTGAAACTTTCCTGAATAAAGGATGTTTGGGTAAGTACCACACTTGCAGAGTAAGTAAATGGGTTGCTAAAATAATAATTATGAGTGATAGGTACACGGGTTGCTAAATAATAATTATGAGCGGCAAGTACACGGGTTGCTAAAATAATAATTATGAGCGGCAAGTACATGGGTTGCTAAAATAACAATTATGAGTGATATCATTTCCATGAGAATTGTGGTTGCTAAATGCTAAAATTAATTAGTCTTAACTTTATTTTTTAAAAGATAATAATTTAGTTTAAAGAAAAATAAACTAAACCTAATCTAAATAAGCAAATAAGAAATGAATGAAGAATAGGAATTAGGTGAGCTATTAGTATAAATGTTCTAAGATATACATCAAGTTTTATTCAAAATGAAACTTGTTAACCTTTATTGTTAAGCAAATGGCAATATAAATTAATCTGAATGACGGATGACCCTGAAATCTTTAGTATTGTCTTTCAAAATGCACTAAACATATTTTCACTCATCAGTTAATCCTTATAGATATGAAAATAGTTACCTATTAAAGTGAAAATAATATAGACTTAGATCAAATGCAACTTGACAATCCATACTAAGTAATAAACCATTACTGAGTAGATAACCGAACTGTGACATACCAACATCTTATTTTTTATGTGAGAATTCATATAGCGAAGGCAATATCAAATTTAACGGACTCTTCACCTAATATGAGACTTACATGCTTCCATAGACTTACCATCATGCATCACTTCTTAATTCTTCGCATGATAACCCAATTAATACTGAAAGGTGATTAAGCATTCCAGGCATCAAGTGCAAAAGCATTCTCATCATATTTAATAAATTCACACTATGAATAAACATCAAATAGATATAGTAGAAGAAAAATAAATTACATCCTTGCTTTAGTATTCAAGAGTTTAATTACATCCTAGGTTTAGTATTCAAGAGTTTAGCACAAAAACATAGTTCTACCAAGAAAAAGATTAACCTTAACGTATACATCAATAAATATAAAAATTAAAAGAGAAAATAATTAAAAAGTTTCCCTTTAGTCTCCTTTAAGGTCTTGATCAATTGATGGTCAAAAGTAGCTTCGATATGCTCTCCTCTTTTATAAAGAACAAAACCTTTGTTTCTCCACTTTTCTCTTATTTAATTGGTGGTTGCCCCCAAAACTCAATTTTGCTTTAATTAGGATAGCCTGCAATAAGTAAAACAAATAGAAATGAAATTTTATGGTTTATTTTTCATTTGAATGAATTTATTAAAATCTGAAAAATGACTTCATTTTTTAAAGAATCAAGTTGTTTTCATGAAAATAATTTAGGTGCTTTTATTTTACAAAAAATATTTTCAGAAAAGTATTTTTTTTACATTTTTTCTATTTGGTACATCTAGTAAAATTGGTCAATAGAAAATATTTTATTGATAAAAGAAATTATGTAATTATTTAAGAAAATAACTTTCTATTTTGAAAATGGATCATTTTTTTAGACTTTGACAAATTCATTTATATGAAAAAAAAATAATATAAATATATATTTATTATCACTAATTATTTTTTATTACCTACACTCATTATCAACTTCATCGACCGATGGTGATTACCGAAAATGGATGAGATTCACAAAAATTTTCATTTTAATATATTTTTTTATAATGAATAACAAGTAATATAAATATACAATCCTTATGATTTAAATTTTATTGTAATCCTATAAATCAAAAGAAATTTTTCGTATAATATCTTATAAACAGCAGAAAAATATAGTATTTAGAAAATATTTTCCTCATACATTATTTTTCACAATTTTCATAAAATAAATGAAGCCTTAGTTTTTCATTAATTTTTTCAAATGTGTCAAATATCAAAGATATATATAAAAAATATTTTGCATAAAATAAACAAAACCTAAAACTCTTTATTTCAAGTAAGATATTTTTTTATTATTTTATGATATTTTAGTGCACTTAGATAAACTGTTTAGTGAAAAAAAAATTTATAGTCAATAAAAAATTAAATCACTTTTAAGAAAAATGACATTCTCTTTTTAAAAGACTAAATCATTTTAAAGAGAAAGCCATTTTTTGAATTATGATAAATTCATACAAATGAAAAATAAATAATGTAAATATATGTATTTTTTATTACTGATTATCCTTATTGTCATCACCTATCAATAGTGCTAGAAGGTGATAGGTCTACTAATAGACAAGATCCATAAATTTTTTATTTTTAATATTTTTTATATTAAATAATATAAATATGAAATATTTGCAATTTATAGTTTGCTATCATTTTATAAATCAAAAGAAAATTAATATTTTTATAATGAACTTTGAACACTTAAAAATATTTTTTAAAAACAAATATTTTTTAAAAATATTTTTTCATAAAACAAAAAGAGAGTGTTGAAATTAAAATTCAATTGGAGGAGCATTCGAAGAGAAGCCATTCAAAACTAAGCAACTCTCAATAAATGACACTTACACAATTGTGTGAAGGATTCACATGACTATAGAGAAGATAAGAGTAAACGATATAATTTGAATTTGATTCCTAAAAAGGTATAATTTGAATTTGATTCCTAGAAAAGTATAATTTGAATTTGAAAACTAAGGATTGAGGGTAAAATCACAATTCTCTAAAAAATTGCCCCCTTTCATTTCTTTCTAATCTCTCCATTTTGTAAGGAAAGAGAGATTGGGCCCATATGGGAGACAAGTTATCCAATTTCTCTCTTCTCCATCATTTTCATCTATTGAAAAATATCCTTTTCCTTCCACTTTTTACTTATATTCCTTTTCCATCCCTTTCCTTTTCCTTAAAACCAAATACAACGTAAAAGCAATTTTTTAGAATTGAAAAAAAAAACTCATTATTGATGAAATTTGAGCCTTTAACCTCTAAAATTTTTAATCCATGTGTTATAAGTTATCCCTTAGAATTTAATTCACGAACTTGAAAAGTAATTGGAAGCAAATAGCCTATGTTAAAGGTAAGAAAAATTTTGCCACAAAAGGGCATACAAGTTGTCTCAATTTAAAATTTTATATAAAAAATGTCCAAATTAGTAAGTATAAAATTTTATCATATATCAATTATTTTTATAAAAGCATCACGTTAAATAAAAAAATGAATACTTATTATATAATTATCAATATCAATCAATCAATCAATATATATATATATATTATCTTAAAAGTTATATTATACAAATTTTCTTATGTGTCAACAAACTATTTTATTGATTTTTTTAAATCAAAATGCTATTTTAAAAATTATAAATAATAAAAATTAATTAAAAAAATAATAATACTAATACGATATAAATTTATTCTAATAAAAAACAAAATTTTATTTTTATAATTATTAATATAATAATATATTAAAATTATAATAAAATTTTTAAAATCGCGACGCTTGCGATTATGACTAATTTGAATAAATAACTTTTTCATCGTGCCAACGAAACATCATTAGAAACATCACCTACGGACACAAAATTATCTGTATTAAGCAACAGAAAGATTCCCTACATCCCACATATGCTGATTTTTTTTAATAAATTACAAATATAGTATTTAAATTTTATAAATCTTTTCTATTTTAGTGTTTAGACAATTTTTTTAATTAAATGTCTGAATTAGTAAAATCATTTTTAATGTGATATTTTTCTCCAGTCTATATAATCAATACATGCCACATGAAAATCCATATGACCCGGTACTATATTTTATATATTATTTCAATAAATTATATATGAGTACATAATTTTTTCATTCTAAATATAAAATTTATTCATTTTAAATTTAAATTTTGTTTCTATCACTACAAATTTTGTGTAAAATATGCACAAAAAGTAAATAAAAAATTAACAAAATTTATATTTAAAATGAAAAATTTTATTTTTAAATTTTAGATATATAATTAGTTAAAATAGTATATAGAATTAAGTATCAGATAAAATAAATGTAATAAACCTATATTTTATCCATTCAGATTAAAAAATATTATATTAAAAATAATTTTATCAATTCAGATATTTAATTGAATAAAAAAATTATTTAGATTTTAAAATTTAAATACTAAATTTGTAATTTAACTTTTTTTTTTTCTCTCTCTCAGCACAAAGGAAAGAAGGATTATTATTATTATTATAGAGTTAAATCAAATCAAATCATCTAACTAATAAAGAAGCTTTATTTAGTGAAAAGATGGGAGAGGCTAAATTAGTGATTGCCAGCTAACTTAAACGCGAATCCACTGCCACGCACCAACCTCCTCCAACCCTATAAAATTTACACGCATTTATATGCCGACAATAAATTAGTGATTGATTAAGCAGTGAGCCCCCAATCGTCAATAGATGTGTTTCCCTTTATTTTTTGTGGATTTGGATTTGTATTATATAAAATCGAATAAGAAACTACATATTCTTGTCTTTAACAAACTTTTAATGTCAACATCAATGGTTTTTTTTCATTAAGATTATAACTTAATGCGACTTATAAAAATTATTTGTTATATCACTTTTCACAATATATGTTGCTTGTTTTGAGAAAATACATAAAAAAATTCTTTTCATATTTTAAAATTTTGACTCTGTGATAAATTGTAAAATTACAAGAATCTAAATAAACGTTTTATACATTGAATGTATCAATTTGAATTGTGCATCAAAATCAATATTCATACAAAATTACGGCAATATTCATAATTTTTCTTTTTTAAATCAGTATTTTTAAAATTAGATTAAATCGATAAAATCGAAAATTAATTAGAGTCAAAACTAAATAATAATAAATTGATCAAAATCAATAAATATGGATAAATCAATCAAACTTAAAATTATATTGTTTTGTGAAAATTTAAAATTTTAAAATTATATCCTTTTACCCGAAAGTTAAATATTAAAATATTTGTATTTATTTTTAAATTTTAAATATTTTTTTAAAATAATATTTCATTAAAATAGATCAATCGCTAGTTGATTGGTTCAATAACTAGTTTGGTTTTAAAAACATTAATTCAAATATTATTTTTATTATTTTATTTGCTAAGTATAAATATATTTACTCTCTCTATATATTTTTTGTGTAATAAATATAATTTAGTAAAAAACATAAGAAAACGAACTAATATAAAATAATATATTCAAAATTAAATTAGTTAAATTGGAAATTAAAATAAAAATCAGTTCAATTTTTTTTAGTTGCACATATCTAAAAAACTCTTATGATATGTTTGGTAGATATGTTTGTAAGACATAATCAATTATAATGAAATGTAATTAAATATAAATTCATTGAATTACTAAACTAAAAATTCTTTTAATTACATCACATTATATTATACAAAACATGTGCTTAGAATGAAAAATTTTTAAATCAATTTGACCAATATTAGATCTAATGAACTGATTAAACTAATGGTATCAGCAATCAATTAATAAACCTTCACACATTGGTACAAAAATAAAATATAGTTGACATGAGCTAATGTTGTTCCACATAAGTTGGCAATTAAGGAACAAATGGAAAGGTCCAAACGGCATGAGCATACACTCACACACCAGCCCGACAACGCGACCTGAGCCCCGGGAAAAACGGGGTGTACTGTCAACACCCACACCCCGTTACTTCGGTGGGGCTTTCCCCACATGCTTCCATGTGAACACTAACATCTTATTACATTCTCTCTTCTCTATTTACTTTGCTTTTTAAATTATAATCGAAAGAGAGAAGACTCAAACTCTATTTGATATATAAATCTGCCGTCACACTAAGCCTCTAGCGCTTCGTTTACCCTTAATATCTCCTTAATTTAACTTTGATTTGCACTTCTAATCTTCTTGAAACATTTCCACTTTCATGTGTCATGTGTGTCTTTCACGCTCCTTGTGTCAAAATGAGGTTACCAGGACAATATATTTAATGTATACACCTAATCGCTGTGTCGCTTATATTTAATAAAAAAATATTAAATTAGTTTTTAGGCATAAATGATTATAAATGTAATAATAATTTTATTTAAATAATTATATATACTTTTTATAATTAACTTGATATATAAAAATTTTTATCACATTCTTAATAGCAAAAAATTTTGAAGGACAAAAATTCTTCTTTATAATTTTTGCCATATGTGATAAAATCATCAAATAAGTAATATTTTCATTATATTTTTTTATGAAATATAGTAAAATAATTCATAAGGCAAATAACTTCTTATTTCATTTTTTATGAATTATAATGTCTTTTTAAATTTTTTTATTAAAAATTGGTAATGAGTCATTAAATGAATAGTATTACAAATATTTTGAATGGTATCTTCTTATGATTAATAATCGAGATAATCTTCTTTATATTTTTAATATACTAGTATTTATAGTATCATTACACATAAATTAAAAAACTATTTTAATTATAAAATTGTATATATAATAATAATCAATAATATGACAAAAATCAAGTATATCATCCAACAATTAAAATCAATAATGAGGAGTAACAGCTTTGAGAGTATATTATTCATAGCTTGATACAATTGTCAGCTAAAAAGAATCCATATTAAAAATACAATTCAAATCAACCAAGGATGAAATTAGTGATTTTGTTATAATCTTATAAATAAAAAGAAAATTAATATATTTATATCTTCTAACTACTAACAAATATATTGCTTAAAAAATATTTTATTTAGAATATATTTTATGAAAAGAATATTAGAAAAGAATTTCCAGACAAATTATTTTTTATGAAACAAATGAAGTTATAGTATATAGATTATAAATATAAATTGGATTATATTACTAATGAAACTTTTATATTGTATTAATGGATGAAAATATATTAGGAATTGGACTATTTATACTCTTTCTTTAATTTTTTATATGAATGAAACTTTTGCATTATATTAATAGAGGAAAATTGATTAGAAATTAGACTATTTAAACTCTAGTTTTTTTTTTTTTCTAAAGACTATTCAGTATTTCTATGCTTTTTGGGTACGAGACTAATTACAATTTTAGTTAGGTAGAACTATTAGAGCGATAAAACTTTTTCTATCAAATTTTAATGCAGTCGTGTATCTAAAACTTAAACTCGAGACATTTGATTAAATTATAACAATCTTTCATTAGCTGATTTAGATGATCAATAGTAAAGATAAATAGACTTTTTTTTTTTAATCAAAGGTAAAGATAAATAGAATTAAAGGAAATGTCAAGAGTACATCGAATTGAATAAACCAGCTGGAAGGACTACTTAGACTTTTGTTAAATGTATTTTTTACAATAAAATAATTGGAATCCTGATTACTAAAACATACAATTAACTTTTATAATGTAGGCAAAAATGAATAGTATACTATATCTTATATATAATGTTATTTATAATTAATTTTGTTTTTATATGGAAATATATATTTCAAACTAAATGTAGTAAAAATTATTTAGGATCCATTTATGTGAGATAAAAGTGGATTTGTATTCATATTCTGAATAAAAAAGCAAAACATGATATGATATGATTATAAATTTAATTCTATACTGAATTTACGATAAACCATCAATTTTTTTGGAGAAATAAATAAATCATTAATTTACTAAACCAAAATAGATAGCTTCAATTGAATTGGCGGGGCAGTTATAAGGTGGCAAATTTATTTATCATGGACGACAAAGATTTATTTTATTGTTGAACATTATCACTCTGTCAGGAACAATGTCATTTATTTTCTCCTTAAATAAAAAACTGTAATAAAAGATTAAATGCACATTGGTCGACAAAGATTCACCAGTATTCGTAATTCCTTTATATATATAGAAAAAAGGTGTAAGAGTAATGAGGACATTCATTCCTTTTACTTGTTAACTGAGGGTTAGTTAATTGGTAAATGTAGACATGTTTGGTGTTCCAATTGTATCGATTTTTTTATTAAATTTTCATATTTTTATGTCTTAAAATAAATAAAAGTAATTTAATTATATTATATTATTAATTTAATTTATTAGATATTGATAAAATTTTTAAATATTATTAGCTTTTTCAAAACTAAATTTTACTCATAAAATTTATATTAAAATTTTTATAATCAATTAAAAATAATTTTTATTTTTATTTTAAAATCAATTAGTAGCAATAATAATGTCAAAGAAATAAGTAGAATAATTGATTATATTATTTTTTATTTTTAAAAAAATGTTATCTATGAGATTCCATCCTAATATATTATATTAAATCTATAATCAAAGTTTGACATACTGATTAAAAATTATATGCATATTAAAGACACATAAATTTGAATATTGACGTATCTTCTAATTTTAAAAGTTTTTAATATATAAAAAAGTAAATTAAATATTAAATTGAAAGTAAAAGGATCCGAATATAATTCTTAAGTATTATTTCCTTATGATTCTTATTGCAATTTACTTTTGGGTAGAGCTATTTGCATTTATTATTATTATTATTATTTATACTCCACATTTAATGTTTGTTCAAATAGATTAATAAATTTGCCTATGCCTTATTGTTAATTTTAATATTTTAAATGTATAGATAATGTTTCAAATATCAACATAAAATATTCAATAATGAAAGAGAAATAATTAACTATTTATTCTGTTATTATTTTTATATGAAATAAACTTTTTTACGTTTTAAATCCATTAAGTAATTTCTTATTAATCTATTTTATTGAAAATTCATAATAGATAAAAAAAAATCTATGCTTTATTTATAATATTAAACTATCTATGTAAGGTAATTAACAAGAATTTTATCTTATTATTTTATTTTTTTATGATATAAGTAAATTATAAAACTGAAGATTGGAGAAATTAAATTGACACATATAAAATTATATTAAAAAACAATATATTGTAACATAATGTTTGTGAATTTTCTTTTCTTTTAAACAAGAGTTCCTAAAAATTTAGCAAATTTATTTAAATAAATTATTTTAAAATACAAAGAAAAAATATTTTCAAAATATCCTTTAAAAATAAAAAATTGAAAATAGGAAATGTTGACTTATAAATATAAATTTAATTAGTTAAGCTTAAGTTTTACAAAATGCATACTGATAATTTATATAAAAAAATAAAGATTTATCTAATAAAAATTTTATATAGTTCACCTAAACTATGCGTGATTATGATAATGTTATATAAGAAACAAATTTTTATTTTAAAAATATTTATTTATATTTAATATACATAAAAATCTTATATATTAAGCGAATGGTACAACATAATTTTATCATTTATATTCATTTATTGTAAACATGTATATTTTTTATGCTCATATATAATCGTTATTAGTTTATTAGAATACGTTAACTGGCCTCATTTGTTTTAATATTAAATCACTGACTAAGTATTTAGTAAAACTTTTTTTTATAAATAATATTTCTATATCTAAACTCTATAGTTAAATATTACAACTAACACAAGTTTCTTTATCCAACGCTAAAAATTTTAATTTTTGAATTCAAAAGCTAAATTGCTCTAAAGTAAATATATAAAATCCAAACTATAATAAATTATAAATATAATGAAACTTATATTATAATAAATGTTATGTGATCAAATAAATTAAAATATTAAAATTTGAGGATAGAAAATCAATAAATCAACTCAAAAAATGAATAAATTTAAACTTATAAAAAAGAAAAAAAAAAAAAAGAAAGAAGAGATCGATTTATGGTCAAAATGGCCAAAATTAGCTTTCAAATTATGCTATAACGGCAAAAGGAAAAAAAAAAAAAAAAAAGGAGAACCAAATACGGTAACCTTGGTTTCAATGACCTAAATAAAATTTTTAGCTACACCAATTAACCAATAATTTTTTTTGTCCCTTAAAAAAAGTTAGTTCCAGTTTCGAACCTCAAGTCGGGTCTGGGCCGATATTGATCTTGAGCCGAGAAAGAAAAAGGGTATAGGCCCGTATTTGGTCCCATTGTATATGTGATGAAAGCACAAGGAAAAGTCAGAGTCACTCGCTTCAATCGCGTGGGGTTAATATTTTCCTTCCCATGCATAGACATATTTGAACTGGGACCCACTTGTGCACCCACTAGGGTAACCATCACCGTCAGATCCGGAAGGTTGCATCAGAGCCGCAGAAGTAATCATGGAATCTTTTTGTTTTTAATATTCTATACTGTAATTTTTGTAAACAAAAACACTTTTTTCATATTATATGGTATGATATTCTTGTGTGCGACTAAATAAATTCATAGAAAATTATTTTTTAATGAATTTAAATACGAAATAAAAGAGTCTGTTTATTATTAAAATTAAAATTTATTTTTAAAAGCTATTAGAAAAAAAGAACAGTTTAAAACAATTGTTTCGCTATTTGTTACTTTCACAATTAGCATATATATCAAACACTTGATAATAAATTTTAATAATATTTTTTTAAAAAAGAAGCTCAAACAGGCCCTTAAAGAGGGGCAATCAGTTGAGCCAATATCCATTATTAATTGAAAAAGAAAAAAAAGGAAAATGGAAGTTGTTGCTAGGGTTAATGGGATTAAACCTAGTCAGCTTTTGGTTTGTAATGTTGTGTTTGAGGTAGTGGGTGAAGTGAAAGGAATTGGAAGGGGAAGGGAAAGGGCGAGTGGGGTTCAGTAATACCAGGCCCAATATTCTTCTTGGGATTGGTGGTAAAAAAAAAAAAAAAAGAAAAGAAATAGAAAACACATCTTATCCTCCTATAAATGCCACCCCCAGGCACCTCTCCTTTCCCCCAAACCTTATGCACTTCAAATAAAAAAAATCTCTTTCCTTCCATCTTCTATTTCCACCTCTCAACCCAATCAAATCTTTTTTTTTTTCCTTTTCATTTTTAGGGTTTTATAGTTATATTAATATAATGGCATTTATGATGATGATGGTGATCCTATTTGTATTATTCCACAGCTTTCTTGAACTGCATCTACTACTAACATAAACAATAACTGGTAGTGGTATTGCTTGCCACGTACGGCTGTCCTCCCGGCTTTTCGTGGTTGCAGTTCAATAAAGCTGTGGGAAGATACAAACAGGGTCAAGAGGAACAACGTCAAGAGATGAATATTTCCAATCCATGTCCAATTCTGTTGGTATATTTTGATCTATTGATCTCTTATTCATTGATTATTGCTGACACATAATAAGTAAATGCTGTTGGTTTGTGTTTAATCTCTTGGATCTGTAGATTTTACTTCTTCTTCTTCTTCTTTTTTTATTAGTGAATATGAATATTCTATTTTATGTATGATTTTTGGTAAGTGTTTTTATCCTTTAACTACATACATTTGGAGTATTGTGTATATATGGATATATGGTGCTAAATTATTATTTTCTCTTGATATGTTATAAAGAGAGTCTTATAATAAAAGGGGTTTGCTAAGTTCTTCTGTATCTGTTAATATATAATTTTTTTGTGAGGATTATTCTTTGTTTTTTATCCTTGGATTTCTTCTTTGGTTGTATTGAAAAGCTTATTGTGTCCCCCATGTGGTGGATTCATTGCAGGAAAACCAGTTCATAAGTGTTTTATAGATGATATCTCTTTTATAAGTTTATAATATATATTTTCAAGTTAATTTGTTGCATGATGCCTATTGATCTGTACCCAGACCTTGTCGGTCGACTCAGTATCATTTAATTCAATCTCTTTCTACATATATTCCATCTAAGTATTCTCTTATTTGTCGGCCTAAGTTTTTTTCTTGAATTTTTTTGCTTATGGTATGTATAAATCTTCATAATTAACCCTGACAATTAGATCAGTTATGAAGACGATTGTGATTAGATTATATGGACCACAAAGCTGGCTTCTTCCTTTAATCTTGTAAAAAGCCTAATTAAAGTGCTAAATGGTTAGGTGAAGCTTTAATGGGATGTATATAGGAGTGAACATAAAGCAAACCAAGAAAATAAATTTCGCAAAAACATTTTCTTTTTTTTAATATAACATGACACTTGGCTGTAAATAGAGCACTACTTATGCCTGAAGGAGAAGGAAATTAGGGTTCTTCTTAATTTTCTTTATGGTGTTTATTAACAGATAAAAAGACAACAAAGTGGAAAGAAAAGGTCTACTAAATCACCAAAAAAAAGAACATAATGTCTTGTCTTGTTAGGGACTTAGGGCTGAGACATCTTTCAAAATCAATTCATGGGTTTTACTGCCTTCTCTTTGGGTAGTAGAATCAATAGAGCTTTTTTCTTGTGTGCGTTAGTGGATGGATTGCATGACCAAACTATAATCACTAGCTGCTGAACCGACATAATGTTCATGAACCAATGGGAGAAACCTAATTTGCCTATACATGCAAAGATTTAACCGTATCATAATTTATGTACTTTGTAGACTGAAGAACTTGCTCACTGTAATAATACTGGGTCGCTTTTTATGAAGTTAGCTGTATTTTAAGATGCTCACGGGTCCAGAATCCATCCAGTTAATAGGCCAACTCTGCTGTGTTCTTTTCTATTGATATTATTATTGCACTGCTCATATTTGTATATTAGTTCAAGCTACTAACATATATGACGCATTTCTTTATCATATTGCCAACTAATCAAATACATATTCTAGTCTTTTATCTTTTGTTTGCTGTAATTAATAATCCTTATTGTTTTTAATGTGTTTAGTTTTTGTTGAATATTCATTAATGTTTGTTTTCAAGTGACCATGTTTACTTAATTACCTTCACTTTAGAGAGGAATATTGATTATTTCCACTAATCCTGCACGCTTAAAGGAAGGCCAATAGGATTAAAAAGCCGTTTAGATTAATTTTATGTTGATTTCCTACCATTCATTTAAGTCAAGAAGGTGGGATCTGTTTGTCTGATATAATTCATTTGCATGGAGGTTTCCTCTAGAGGAGAAATATAGTAAGGGTTGGAAAAAGCTTAGATTTCCTTGTGCTTTGTGATCGTGAAAACAGAGATGGGTAAAAATAAAATAAAAATAAATAATTGGAAGAAGCTTGTTGCTTATATATATTTCTACTTCTTTATGGTTGGATTAGTGCTGTTACTTTTATCTTATTGATCAATCTTTTTTATCTAATCTGGTAGGCATTTCAATTATTTTATAGCCTTCATCAGCTTTTGTTTTCTTTTTATCTCCCTCTCTCTCTTGGTTTGAGACAAGAAAGATAAAAAGTTGAGACTGATATGCAGCACAGTTGATTAAGCCGGCATTTACACTTCATGCAATGCTTTATTTTTTTTTTTCCCTTATTATTTATTTAAGCTCATCCTATCCTCCTGATTACACACATGCCTAACAGCTTAGTTTCAACTTATATTATATGCATGATCCACACATTTATCTCTCTCTCTCTCTCTCTCTCTCTCTCTCTCTCTCTCTCTTTCTATATATATATGGTAGAAATGGAATAAAATGTGAATCAAGATCCATAATATGGAAATCAAAACAATAGAAGGCACTGAAGGGAAAGAAAGGATTTGAATCCTTATAGTTAATTGCTAGAATTAAAGGAACAGGTTTTTAATTATTGACTGTCTGAGCATATGGGCATTTTTCTTGTGAGTGTTCTACACTTTTTAGTAAGTTTCTCTTTGGAATCCATAGAGATTTTATGAAGCATGATGGCTTTTCCTTTTGCACTTGAGAAAATAAATTGCATACCGAGTTTGAATTATCAATGGACAACAAATTCTTGAAAAAGTTTTATAAATACATTCATGCATATACTTAGAGTTGGCAATAAAGCTTCGAAGAATGATGTGGCTTACAAGATTCGTTGGTCTGAATCGATCCATTGACACATAAAGCTGTAAAACACATATACATGAGAGAAGACTGTTCATTTCTGTTTGTACAAATTTTACATTCCTTTGAGGGTCAAGAAAGTTGCCATTTTATATCATTGTTGGGCACTTTCGCATCAAATAAAAGAGCAATCGATAACCTCTACTTGTTCATTGATTCTAATGGTTGAAACTTGCATTCATCACAAGTAAACTTTTTTTTCTCTTTTTTCTTTTATCTCAAATAGTGACGTGACTGATATTCATTTCCCCACCACATGGAAACTGCAATATTATTGCTTTGCCATGCCATTTCCCTTTCAGTTGTCCACTGTTTTTGGAGTTTAAGATTACTTTCCATGAAAAAAAAAAAAGAAAGATAGTTTTTCCTTGTGTCATATCAAATATTATGAGTTTGTGATAGGTTGAGATTAAACAACTGCCATTTTTAAGTTCAAAGCATCAATTGAAGCTTCAGTTAACTACTAGTGCTGCTGCTGCTCTTTGGCACTAAGTGCGAACTCATGACTTCTATTTTTCTTTTGTCAGTTGATATGATATGATCTAGCATTTCTCTTGCCGTACTGGACTTTATGTTCATTGATTAGCATCTTCACCCACCGTAACCTTTTCTTGGATGAAATTTTTTTTTATTAACATAAAAAAGAAGCATAATTTGCTGTGTACATATACCTCCATAATTTATGTTTTATGACTATGAATATGACAACACAAGCATAATACGATATGGATACATGATACTGTAATTTTTTTAAAAGAGCATAATAGAGATATCTTTGACTCAAATATGTGAACAAAATTAGTTTATATGTGAGCTTCATTCGTTGTTTTTAGTCTCTCTTTCCATACATATTTAAGTATAATAGGCATATACATACTATTGCAAGTAGATAATTACAAGTCAATAATTTTCGTACAAAGAAGACGCTGTCAAGGAAAAAAGAGAGAAAAATGGCGGAAAATTTTTGGTTAAAATGGGGTAAAGGAAACAGGAAATTAAAAGCATTGTTGGTTGTATATATGGCGTATGGCAGCTCAATAAACGTGCATGCCATCCCACTATAGAAATTTTGGACGATTCCTCAATAGTTGGGTCAGCCACTCACTACACTTCAGAGATTCTTTTCTTGTTTTTGGAAACAAAAGCTTGCTTCGACTTTTAGCCTCAAAAGCGAGATCAATATTTGCGAATTGCAAACACATATAAATCAACACACATACGTGAATAAATAAAAGAATTTTGGGATTATTCATACTTATTTTATTTGCTTTTTTTATTTTTTCAGAATGTAGTTTTTAATATTCAAATGCCTTCCGTTGTTATTTGTTTTTATCGTACTTTGTCTTTACTTGATTTTCCTAACCATAAGATGGGATTTTTACCAATTCATAAAAGGTGGTAATAGTTTATGAAACTAAAATTCAATTCATTTAAAACAAAGAAATTATAGAATTCTTCTAAAATATTGACCAATGAATTCTAGTTTAGTATTCATCCTAAGACTAAAGATCTATATATACATATATTATATATATATATATATATATATATACCCAGTGGCATTACAAACTGACTTCATTGGATGCTAATGGACTCCTAGGTAATCCTGAGAGAAAAATAACTATTTAAAGGTCTAATATTAGCAAATCGAAACTCTTATTGCTGCATTAACAGTATATATCTATTTTTTCTCTATTTTACTGTGCACAGATCTGCCATGCTTCTCTGTCTGACCTATTTTATAAACTATATTTTTTTTCTTTTTTGCCCGTTTCGTGTGTGGACCTACACTCTTCACATATTATTATTCTTACATTACATATCCTTGGGTAAACATTAGCCTTTGAGCTTTCACTTCATCACTTGTATTAAGAAAGATTCCCTCAACTAAGCTACATTATTTCCCTCTAATGGTACTTTTTCTTCGACTTTAATGATCATCATCACCGTCTTCTTTCAAAAAAGACCTCTAGAGGTCAAATAATTTTGTAAAGAAACTAAAAAGAAAAACCACACACACATAGCATTAGGCATTTGTAAGCTAATTGTATATATATTTGATGGAGTTTTTAACTTCCAGAATAAAGCTAAGAAAAATCCAGCTATGATATAACGAAAAAAATTCAAAATGTATTTCATTGAAGAGTTCTAGAAAAAAGGAAAAGAAAAAAAGCTAAGAAAAATTGTTGAAATATATACAGTTATCGGAGGGTTTGTTAGGCAGCTAATTATGTTTTAATTAATTTTATTTCACTTTTTAATTATCTATTATCATTAAATGATTAATTGCTTACACCCATTTCATCATATTTAACCTGGCAAACGGTAATAAGAAGAACTAAATTTGTACTAGTAAAAATGAAACAGGTTAGACTGAAAAATGTAAAATTATGTGCCCTGAAATATATTGAAACTATTACACTAGTAACTTAGCCAAAAAAAAAAAAAGAAAGTACTAATAAGATAGCATAATTCTCGTTAAGAGGATGGCAATAGGCCTTGGACAGATAGGGTACTGTATGTAATTATCATGGAAACGGAGGGAAGATACATCCCAAAGGTGGGAATGTAGATAAATTGCAATTCTATGTCTAATAAAAAATTTGAAATTGTAAAAAAAATAGGAATAGTTGAAGCAATATTTGAATCCATGGATGAAAAGAACATACTTCTGAAAGACAAACAAACATGAAATCTAATTGCAATTTTTTATACAAATTAACACAGAATTTTCTTTCACTGGAATGCACAAGTACATGGTTTTGAGTTATATAGGATGAAATAATTTAGCTCTTTTTTTTTTTTTTTTTTTTGGGGGGGGGGGGGGGGGGGTGTAAGATGAAAAAAAAATTTTGCCCGT
>CATIWR010051117.1:0-18087 GCA_949677035.1 Omphalea diandra | reverse complement strand
GAATTGGGTTGTGCTTGGATGCTCTCCACAAGTTGGGCTCCATTGTATTAAGTTAAATGCTCCATTTGAAGAGTTTAAGCTCCCATCAGCCTTTAATTGGGCTTCACGCATCCTTTGCTCTGCTTGGGCTAATCCAAGTGTTAACTCCTTGTTGCATGAATACTCCAATTGCCTCCTTAAATTTCTTTAGCCTTCCTCTTGTGATTGGACCTTGAATTTGAAGTGGATCCTTTGCTAACCTGCCTTGGCTATTTGCATCATTCCCTCCTTCCTCAAGAGGATTCGTCCTCGAATCAACACCTTTATCAAAATCAAAAGGAGATAAATCAGCAACATTAAATGTAGCACTAACATTACAATCACTAGGCAAGTCTAACTTGTAAGCATTATCACATGGAGTGATGGCCTTCTCTCTAACAACTAGTTTTGTGTCTCTACCTATAAAATGACTCTCCCACAACAAAATTAAAAAGAGAAAAAATGACAAACAATAAAAAAAAATGAGCTTATTTTGTTGTGAAAACCTTCTTTAACAAAAAGGGTGAAACAAGTGTGATCTAGTTCAAGGGAAGATCAATTGTTAAAGCTTACATAAGAATTCTTCAAAAATAAAGTTGAAGAATGAGCTTAAGATATCTCTTAAAACTCATCACCAAGTCAAGCATAATTTGTGAGTGTGATCATTATTATTGACTGCTTGTGTGTGAATGTTCTTTCTTATCCTTAAATTGTAAATTCTTTAGAGAAAGGTTTTTGATTTAGAAGATCTTTATAGATCTAAATCACTTTTGTGAAAGGTTTAAAGTATTACCTTTAAACAACTTTGGAAAATGGTTTTAGTAGCACCTAAAAGTCTAAACTACTATTGTAAAGGTGATTGATAGCACCTGAAATTTATCTTGATAGTGAAAATCTAAAGTGGAAGACTAGCGAAGAGGACGTAGGCAAGATTGTGCCAAACCTCTATAAATTGATTATGATGTTTTCTCTTTATTTTTACATATATTAGTTGTTGGATTTTACTTGTCATTGCCCTATTCAACCCTTTCTAAAGTACCAGGGGATAACATAAACTCTTGTGTCTTATATTCGTCTTCTCTTTCTTTTAAGCTTGCATTTTTAACTTCCCTTTATAATATAAATTTCCCACCAATTCAACCCTCATTCTTGGTGCACAAGGGATAACAACTTCTTTGGTGCATTCGTCAATGATGTTGATCCTTAGTCATCATTCATCCATCATAGGCTTCTTAATGGCTTTGTGCACATTCAACACTATTTCTTCATCTCAAACTTGTAAGGTGAGTTGTAATGTCCATTTTCATTTACAAATCATGGCATTCATGTCCAAAAATACATATGCATAAAGGTTTATTTATCATACATATGTAATTCAACATGTACTTAAAGTAAATATATGTTAACTAATGTTCAAGGCTAGTGACTATAAACTAGTTCCTATCTAGATATATGTACATGACACAAGGAGAGAGAGAGAGAGAGAGAGAGTTGAAATTCAATCGACGACCTATGGTCTATGTGTTTCCATCATCATCAAAGTAAATGAAGTAAGACTTATGCAAATTGGGATCTTAACATATCTCCAAGCTAAGGAATCTAGACATATTTCTACTAATTTATCAATTAGTTATTTAATCACCCAAACATGTCATAGATCATACAATGGTAGTAGCAACAAATAAAGCCCAAACACATGGATCATGAGATAAAAAAAATCATAAACATGAAATGTACATGCAAATTAGATGATCTTAAAGGCCTAAGAGAAAATCTTAACTAATGGGATCGTAAGGTTGTTGATCTGTCCTCCACATTTGCTCTAAAAGAACCAAATATTCATAAACACCACTAACATTGAAAAGATTTAGGATGGCAATTAAAAAGGTATCATTTGATGGCCAAAATGTGAGTGGAATGTAAATATGAGACATAATCTTGTGAAAAGGTCATTAAGTGTGAAACTTTCCTCTCTAACTTTAACCACGTAATCGCCAAAATAAAGTTAATGAAATGTGTTAACTAACAAATTGACCACTACTTTCAATGATGACAATACTTTAAACATAATCATAATGAAAATGGTGATGGCAAAAATGATATTCTCAATATCATAAAGGTGAATAATCCCACACTTGGTCATGGTTAAAACAATATCAAAATAGAAAATGAATCACATCTAACCACTCAAAATAAAGAGAAAAAAGAAAGTTTAGAATTTGAAAATCATAATGCATAGTTTAAACTTGGCTTTGCCCCAGGATTTGAATGAATAAGGGTCCTAAGCTATAAAAGCTTACCCCTATTTTTTCAAGGGAGATCTAAAAACATTAAAATGAGACATGAAAATAAAAAAGAATTTGATGAAGAAAGAAAGCAAATCAACAAATTGTCCTTAATTAAATAGGGTTGTATAGGTTATTAGCTATTCATACAACTCTTTAAGTGGTTTGTATAGACCACTGGAGGTTTGCATATCCCATTAATATTGGGATTTTAAAAATAAAAGAAAAAGAAGAAGAGGGAGAATAAGAGAGGGAGATGGGTACTAGGATGCTTATAGATATTTCTTTTACCCTTAGAGGCACTTAGTTATGAATTAATCCTCCAAAATGTTATTGGAATGCATAAGAATGAATTATAAAAGTCCTTTCTCTACCTTGGATCTTTTGTTTAATGTAGTAGATGTTTTGTTTTTATGGATTTAGTGCTTTGAGTAGCAATTTTGGTAGGTTTTGTTAGTGTTATCTAAGCCTCTCTCCTCTTTCTTAAAAGTAGGGTATTTATAGAGAGAAAAGTGTACACTAAAGCTGGAATAGCTTTGGTTGTACCTCAATCATGGTCGACACCTAATAAGGGCCATGAAAGTTCTAGAATTTAGGGTTTTCAAGTAGTTTATATAGCTAAGTGATTGACTATATAGTCCAATTGGTTGATTGTATAGCTCATAACTCATAGTGGGTGGAGTTTTAAAATCTTCTACTAGTTAGGGTTTAGGGTTTGATATATAGCCAAACAAGTTAGTTGTGCAACCAAACATGTTAGGTATACAACCCACTAAACTAGGGCTAGCATATTCAAGCATTTAGGCTAGTTATGCTTGGGCTTAGTTTGAGGCTTGATTTAAAGCTTCTCAATGCTTTTGTTATTCTTCCTTTTGCAATATCTCGTTGCTTTTTAGGTAATAACTCTAATAGTTTTTGTTATTGGGATTATATCCTGAGGTCTAGAATCCAATGCTCATAATTTGCCTTCTACTTTATAGGGCTTGAAAAATTACTTTGAGAATGGCCTTTTAAACAAGACTCAACAAACTAATGCAAAAGTGTAAATAATGAAAAAAGATACCAAAGGATATGCTTCTTTTGGAGCTCATTGAGTAGGTGCTAAATTTTGTTCAACAACTTTCTATAGGTACTGGTGTACTCAATATGCTTCCAACAGTTTTCAAATAAGTAGGTATTGGTATTGATTATTTATGTGTTTAAAATTTTTCTTACATTATTTGAATATCTGCACATAAAAAAAAGTATATAATGTTATTTTATTATTCAAAAAATCAAAATATTTTACATACCTGGATCGGTGACTTGTTTCTTTCATTTGTAGGCTCATATGGCCTTGATTTACATGTATACACATGTTGTATCATTGTGTTTGTTTCTCTTTTGATTGCCTTTTTTTTCATATTGTGTGGGATTTTGATGTTTACTTTTCTACTCATTGATTTTCCCTTTTTTTCTTGCAAGATAACATCTCCTTCAACAAAAGAGGTAGAATTGTTAGCCCAGTTGGGATTTGACTCAGATAGCTACATCCTTAATTCATTACTCTCCTATAGGAAACTGATCTCATGCCATTTCTTCAGACAGTACAAGAGAAGGTCCTATGAATTGACTCTACCATGTCTCAGGCACTAGCCAAGCAGTGGATGGACACCACCCATATCTTTCATCTATCATAATTTAGGAGGTGATGTTTACTCCCAGGGATTTTACTTATCTAATCAAGATTAGATTTACAATGATCCCTCTTCCCATAGACTCCTGTGTACACAAGCTAGTGTTACATAGAGATTATATCTATAAACTCAAAAGGTATGTTCCTAAGATGAAGAGAAGCCTCTCCTTTAAGTGGTTTAGCTTGATTACATCTATCAACTAACATTATGCTTTATTGACAGGATTGGGTTGTGGAGTTAGGCCTACTGTAAGTAACCACTCCTTATCCGACATGGAGGTTTGCTATCCTCGATTTGTGAGGTAGAGCATAACTCTCCAAAGCGAGTAATCGATAGAGGTCAAGCGTGGCCTCCTAAACACCTACACATTAGACCAGGTATTTTTTATCCTACAAGAAGAAATTATGGATTTTTTTTTTATATTATTTATGGATCTTGGTAATATACTTATACTGATGGGTTATTTTCTTTTTGCAGCTTCGCCTAGATTAGAAAGGGTCCACTGACACTTAGCAACCAGAGGTGGGGAGGCAAAGGGTTGGTATAATAGGAGGTAGTTGCTAGTAGTTCCCTCCTTATAGGAGTGGTACTTACTAGAATAAGCCCTCTGCTTGAGCGGCTAGACCCTTAGCCTATTCCTTTGCTTCTTTCTTTAGACATGTTCCATGTAGGAGACATGAAGGATGATAAGGAGATCTAGGTAGCTTTATGGTTTGTGCTAGGGGTAAAACTCATTGAAGATAGGATCACTTATCAGATATGGATAATCAGGGTTCTCGAGGGGATGATCTCAATGGAGGAGGCTTTGATTTGGCCATTAATACAACATGAGGGGATGATTTTGCTCAACAGGACCCGAGGGATGACAACACACCGAGCATAAGCCTAGGGAGCCTGTTGCTACTCTATAGAGTTATAAGAAGGCTCGTATTTTTGCTTATGGGGGTTAGGGCCTATGTTGCTATTTAGTTTGACCTCATCACCAACAACATGATCAAATCTTATATGACCTCGCTGATTAAATCGATAATGGCATTAGAGATCACTCGATCCTCGAGCACTTTCAAGTAGGCCAGCACCACCGATGTGAGTATTTTTTTACTTCATGTCTTTATTCACTCAGCCTTTAGATTTTAATGCATGTCACGTATATGATATGTTTATTGTAGATTCCTCTCACGTCTAGGCTGAAGAGTTGGAGAACTTAATTATGACTCTGAAAAGAGTGGTAACACTGCAAACTCAGGAAATACATGTTAGTAACTAATGGAAATGCAAATTATGTATGTGTTTATGAATGTGTGTGTATGTTTGGTGTCCTATCCATCTTAACCCTTGGATGTCTTATAGTGGACAGTCCAGTGTCTGACCCTAAATTTATGGATAGCAAAGTAGTTAGCGATAGATAAGGCCCAGATAAAGCAGATGGAACCAATGGCAGTCGAGGACTTTAATGAGTATGTTGCCTCAAAAGGGAGGATAAGGAGGAGCATATCACTTCTAGAAGCGAGGAGGATTGAGTTGCTTAACACTTCTTCTAATTTTCTAGGACTTTTATTTGCTTTTTTGTACATTTGATGAAATTATTGGTATTTCTAGTGTTATATGATGAACATTTAGGCCATTTTGGAAGGCCTTTTCCTTTTTGGAATGGTTTTTAGAACACTTGAGATTTTTAGATGTTTGAGATGATTTTGCTTCCATTTTTGCTAAACTTTGAAACTCTTACAGTTTAGACATATAGCTTTGATTATGGTCTTGAATTTATGTTCTGAAGGTATGGTTATGCTCTTTTAACTTACTTGCACATATACATGCCTTTTAAAATAATAGAAAGTGATTCATGAGCCTAGAATGCAAGGGAGACTCTGCCAAAAAATCTATAAAAAAAGTGGTCTATACAAACCACCGAGTTGTCTATATAGAACATTAATTATCAGTATAAATAACTTATGAAGTTTGTATAAACTTATAACATTATTCACATATGTCATGCACTAATCACTTTCTATCCTTTTATAAATACCCATTTATGGGTTCAACTCGTAAACTTGCCATTATCACCTTCTTAAACATGGTTAGGGTATTTTTAAGGTCTCTCTTACCTTAAAGTTAGTTTGTTCTGGCTTGGGTGAGCTTCAAAGCATTATGTGCTTCTAAAATTTCTCTTTGCAAGTTATCCACATTAGGCATATAAATATGAGATCATCATAATAATGGAAATAAGAATAAATATAAGGAAAAGTGAAATCTCCTAGTGGTCTTAATATATCTTCTCTTGATCTCCTTTCTTTGATCTAATGAAGTTTTGACTCTTGCACTTGATCTCACTTAAGTGTGTTTCTCTTATTTTTCTTCTTTATAAAAACTCATATTTTAACCTTTCATGACCTCTCGTTTTGAAAACCTTAAGTGTAGGCTTTAAATACTCTTCAAAAACACTAAAATATAGGTTAAAACCAGGATACAGATGACTCAAGTTGCAGCCTACGATTAAAGTCGCAACCAATAACCTTCATTAGATTAAACAAAGTTGTAGTTGCAGGTGCGATAGAATCCTTCCTTTCTTCACTCATCTAAACATCTTGCTTAGTCCCTGAAGTTGCCATGCATGCCTTATTTGGTCCCAATTTGCTCTAAACTTGCTAAGACACCTAAAAACACACAAATCAACTAAAAAAAAAAACTTAATTTAAACATAAATTAATACCAAATTAAGCTCAAAACACAACAAATAACTATAGAAAAATTAAACCTAACATTACTTTCTTCCCATAACTTAATCATCCTCTTCCTTTTCTTTCTTTCATCTTTTCATCCGAACTCTCCTATAGGTCAATAGTGCAAATCACAAAATCAATATCCTTCGATACTTCTATAATGGTGGTCATAACAACTTCTTTAGGAATTCTAAATTCTATCATGAATGTCCTTTGGTTGGGAGGTAGAGCACTACAATAGTTCAGGAGAGGATTTTCCCCCATACTTGGTCATGCAACATTGGGAGGAGTAATCATCTTGTAATCTATAAGATCCTAAATTTCATGTCTCAACCTATAATAGTCAAGGTGTTGTGCCCAACTGTGAGCATCAGATTATGGACCTTTAGATACAAAGTCTAAGGATGAAAATCATTGAACCAAATCCCAAGAATGCAAAGGGGAATTACTCAAAATAATGGAAAAAAAGCCTAGGAAACCTTAGAGAAGTTGAAAACCAAGCCCAAGCGTAGTAAAGAGACTTACAGTGAAGCTAAATGGGTTGTATAACCCATAAATTAGGCTTGTATAGCTCTCAATTCAAGGCTAGACAACCTTCCCCAAGGTTGTACAACCTTGATAACATCCTAACTTATGGAACTTGCTAGAAGTGGTCCCTCCATTAAACCCTAAGGTTGTACAACCTTGACACAAGGATGTATAACTCATTCTTAGCTATACGACCTATATGCAAACCCTAATTTCAGCACAACACTCATCTTCTCTATGATTGGATGAATCTATGGTGCAGCTAGAACTATTTTTGGCATGGTGTACCTACCCAACACCTATAAATACCCCTCATTTGAAAAAATATGGAAGGCTTGTAAACCCTAAGGTTGCTCTGCAGAAATCATCTCCCAAACATAAAAAACGAAAATCCTAACCCTATCCAACCCTCTACAAGGTAGCACTAAACCTTTTTCCCTTTATGTTTGTGCATTCCCTAAGTAATATTAGAGCATATTAAGTTAACCATGAGCTTCTAAAGGCAAAGAAACTTCAGGAACATCCTAGAGACTTTCATTTCTCCTATTCTTCTTCCTTCTTTCCCCTTACTTTTTTATTTGAATCCCAAATAATCAAGGGATATATAACCTAGGTTTTCTACAATTTAATAGAAAATCTTCATCTTTTTTCTTCAGATTTCTTAATTTTGGGAAAGGGGGTTTGCGATGTTTGGTGACTCCAATGACATAATAAGATGAGGCTTTATGGTTTAGGATACCTATTCACTTCAAAATGGAGTTTTGGTTAACTTTTATAATGATGCTCTTTGCACAAATGCTTATGTGATTTTCTTATTTCTTTGGACTTTAAGTTAAGCTTTTGTTTTTGTTTTGACATATTGAGGAGATAACCAAGAGAGGAACTCAAGTTTCCTTTTACCTGGGTAATCCTTTTTATGTTACAATGCATAATGTGATATGAACAGTGTTTTCTAGTTATTTGATGCCTTGATTGGATGCTTTGCGTTTTCTATTTTCTTTGAGTTCCAACTTCTTTTTTTTTTGTTATTATTTTCACATATAAAGGAGATAACTAAAAGAGGAACTCAAGGTTCCCTTATCCTTAATATCCCTTTCGGGTTAAAGTCCATGAATAGTAATGTGAATAGTATTTTTTGAGTGTTTTGATCCTTTGGACTATATGGGCATTCTAACTATAACCATGCTAGGTACTACCCTAGATATTTGCTTATTTGTTTTAATGTGATTCATTACTAACTTCATTCTTTTTTCAAGTGTAGGTGCGAGTACTTGGGATTAGACCATGGACTTGGCTTCAACTATACCTCCTCTTATGGATGTTATGTGTGAATGGATGATGCATGTTTACCCTATATCATGAAAGCACGATCCCCATCCCCTATTATGGACATCACATGTGAATCGATGATACATGTTTACCCTATACCATAAGTGTATGACACCCCTCTCTTGGTTTGTCTAAATAGATTGCATTTATATGCATGTTTAGGGGCGATAATTGGACTAATCAATAATTAAATTAAAACATTAGAACTGAACCAAAGATGCTTGAAGGTTGAATACCAATATCCGAACAGTTTAGGTATGCCTAACCTCTTCCCTAAGTTGTATCCAATTTTCAAACTCTGCCACCCTCTGACATTCTAGATCTTTTAGGACAATCTCTAAGCATATGATTAAGAGACCCATAAAAGTAGCACCTCCCAGTCAATTTTCTACATTCACCCATATGTTGTCTACCACAATGTACACATGAGGGTCGTTGTTCCATAACTTGGCCTTGACCTCTGCTTGCATGCGATGAAACTCCTAATCCTCTACCTCTATAGTTAGAGTAACCACCCCTAACATTAGACTGTGATGACATATAATCTCTATGTTTTCCTTTCTTTATGTTAAAGTCACCCACAAACTCAGTAGGCCCTCTTTTTACTCATTGCCCTATCCTTTCTTTTTCTAATCTTTCCACCCTAATCGCAATAGCTTTTAGCTTAGTATAACTTTTAAGATCTACAACTGTGATCTTACTTATGTTCTCATATCTTAGTTCCTCTTCAAACTTTTGACATTTGTCTTTGTCAGTGGCCACCATGAAGTTTGCATAATGAGATAATTGATTAAATTTTACCTCATACTTAACTATAGTCATCTCCCCCTACTTTAGGTTCAGAAATTCCCTTCTTTTATCATCTTTATACACTTCTGGTATGTAATTGTTATTAAACTCATGAAGAAAATCATCCCATATAAGCACTGGAGACTGGGCATCACTCCCTAAAATGGTTTCCCACCAATCATGTGCATCCTCCTGTAACAGTGACACTGCATAATCAAACTTTTATTTTGGTGTACATTTCATCAAATTCAAAACTCTTTGTGTTCTTTTTAGCCATGTCTCTACTACTAATGGATCTATGGTACCACTGAAGTCAACTACACCTTGTTTTCTTAATTTGTCTTACCTTCTCTCTTTTTGAATTTTTGGACCTTACACTATTGGTTCACCAATACGATATTGTGGTTAACCATGAGATATGTGTTGTGCATGAGAATGTATTGGAGATATAACTCTATTAGCAGGTTGATCTCTCAATGGTTGGCATGATGCTTCTATGGAATGCAAATCGGTTGGCTCCTCTCTCCTTAGTGAGACATAGGTACTACCATGACTACCTTCTGCTAATGCCCTATAGACATATAAGATTATGTCATATGATAATGCATAATAGTGCAAAAGTTATATCATGTTCATATGCATGTCCCTGTGGAACATGTCCCCTCTCTGATACCCAAAACTATAACGACCATTTTCATTTACAAATCATGGCATTCATGTCTTAAAATACGTGCAGATTAAGGTTTATTCATCATACACACATAATCGAACAAGTATTTAATGTACATATATGTTTACTAATGTTCAAGGCTAGTGAACATAAACTAGTTCCTATCAAGATATATGTACAATACATGAGAGAGAGAGAGAGAGAGAGTCAAAATTCAGCTGACGACTTGTGGTCCACATGTCTCTATACAAAACTCTTAGCACCAAAGTGTCCAATCCCTATGCTTCAGTATCTAAAAATTTAATTGCAATTTGGTGAGTCGCGACTCAATCAATAAAAACAATAATCCAATTCTTATGGCACAACCAATAATCAAATTTCATCAGGATACATTACAAATATAATAATTGATATGCAAGTGAAAATGCAATAGATTGATTTTTGTCGTGACGTTGCAAGGCAAACACTATTATTGGGAATTCATGTGATTCAACTGAAATTTGATTTTTTGCGGGCCAATATATAACTAGTGAATCATTTGATCAATAACATGTTCCAATAAGACATATTGGTCCTTTTTCCATGTGATTTGCAAGTGTTTGACAAGCTGGTCACAACATCATTTTAGTTCCATATGCAAGTGTTCATTCACAATGCTATACCAAGTAATCATTAAGAGCATATAATTCTCACTTTACTTGTATTCACATGTAAAGTGTAATAATTCAATCACATATCATGTGATAGAACATAATCACATCATAAAATTATCACACACACACACATTAGAATCTAATCATGGTCTTTACTCACCTTTTGTTGTGACAAACCATTATAGTAGGTTTGGTTCTCTCTCTAAGGCTTCCTTAAAGTGTTGGGATCCTAAAATTTGATACTACATGGTTATAAGTATGTCAAAATGATTATGAATGCTTGGTATGCAACTATGACATGATCCATGCAAGTGGACCTAGTGTTTATGCATATTTTCCTTATATGGCAGCCTAAGCTTGCTACATTCTCACAATAATAACTCTAGATATACTTATCCAAATGATTCATTAATTTTTTTTCAAATAAACTAGATACATAATGATACAACATACTCAAATTTCATATTAGTATATGACATATAGAAAGTGTGGTGAATTTTTGAATTTTGCCTTGTTTCAATGTCATCTCAGTCTAAATAGGTCTTACAATTTTTGGTATATCTCAAATTGTATGAATCAAATTGCAAAACTGATTTATTAAAAGTTACACAACATATAATGGAACATTTTTCACATTTTACTCATTGTCTAATTCAGTCTATAAAGTCACCAAAACAAATTACCAATCTCAAGGTGAGCAAATTTTCAATATAGTGACAACAAGTCATGATGAAGGGGCAATATGTCAACAACCATGCTAGATTTAGCAAATATATTTTATAAGATTGTAGATAATACATAAATATACAACTTTTAAGTTTCTCACATCATCAAATTGTTAATCTATAACCATCAAATTCTTGGAAGACGAAATTAAAAGATAGGTGAGATTTCATTTGGGTACATGGTCAATCACAATCAATGAGCCATATCTCTTTCTGTACAACAAATCAATCAAAATTGCTTTATAGATATTTATAAGGGATATAAAACTATAAATTTCATTTTTTCCCTTTATCAAAATCAGAGCATAAGGCCATCAAAATATGTGAAAATGGAAAGATTGAGTTGATTTTGGTTGGTTCTGAACCAGCCCTAATGAAGGAACCATATCTCCTCACACACACAAAATCAAGAAAAATTGTTTCATATGCATTTATATGGGGCATAAATATACAACTTTCATATTTTGCACTTTCCCTAATTCTACTTCTAGGGTTATGAAATCATGGGTACAAAATTCAACCCTAACAACAAAACCAACACAATATGCTCTTATTGTCTTGAATTTCAACTTCCGTCCAAGAGTTATACCTTAAATACTCCATAATTCTCACTAACTATGCATGATTAACATTTCATGAGGGGTTAATTTCATGTGGGAAGAAGATAAATTAACTTGCCTATGGTCCTAGAATCATAAAACCTTACGATTATTTCCAAGGCAGCTCACTATTCTCCCTCTCCTTGTTATTCCTTTCTTTCTTTCTTCCATATCTCTCTCTTTCTTCTACTATCCCTGACATTTAACCTCTCTATTCTGATCCTAAAAGGTGAAAAATTCCACTTGTGTATTGCAATAAGATATAATCATGATGTTTCACTTCCATTAGTTAAAAGTTCACTTTCCTCATTTAGTCCCTCTTCTTCACTCCTTAAGCACCTCCATCCATCCCTTAATTCCTAGATGCTCCTTATACTTTTAAATAATCTCTATAACACCATTATTTATGATGCTATAACATGCACACAACATAAGATAGTTTTTCATGCAACTATACAAACATTACATATATGTTCAAGTGTCCTAAATGCAATGGTGCAAGAGTCAACGTCTTGCTTATCCAGTTCACATGTGACACCCCAATTAATAATCATTAAAATTCATTCTAAGTATATCCATTGTCATTAAAAGAAATGGTTTAAAAAAAAAAATTTTTTTTTGCTGTCTCTTGTTCACAATATAGTAACTATTTACAACAAAGTATACATGGCTAAACCAGCTAAAACACTAATAGACTGCATACTAGCCTAACCTCTTATAGACTGCTGGACAGCAACCTCGAAATGTATACTGGATGCAGTCTTTTGTCTACCCTTCCTGAAATAAGATTTCATGCAAAAGAGTGAGCTTGCATACTCAGTAAGTAAATGCATAACTATACTTCAATCTCAAATAACATAACAATATTTAACATAAATAACTCATCATCATATCCATGTACGAAATAAAGAGTTTTTCCTCTTAAATGCCACATAGACTATCAAAGGTTATTGCCATAAATAACATAACAACATTTAATCATAAATAACTCATCATCATATCCATGTACGAAATATAAGAGTTTTTCCTCTTAAATGCCACATAGGCTATCAAAGGTTATTGCCATAAATAACATAACAACATTTAAACATAAATAACTCATCATCATATCCATGTATGGAATATAAGAGTTTTTCCTCTTAAATGCCACATAGGCTATCAAAGGTTATTGTTACACAGGTTGTCATAAAATGTTGCCACATAGGCTATAGATATCACTGCCACATAAGCTATAAATATTATTGCCACATATGTTGTTATATATATTATTGCCACATAGGCTATTTAAAATTATTGCCACACAGGCTGTTGAATATTATTGCCACACAGGCTATAGATATCATTGCCACACAGGATGTAATATATTATTGTCACACAGGCTGTTGAATACTATTGCCACACAGGCTATCAAATATTATCACCATATAGGCTATCAAATCTTATCGCCACATAGGCTATCAAATATTATCACCACACAAGTTATTATATATTTTATTGCCACAAAGGTTATTATATATTATTGCCACACAGGCTAGAGATATCATTGCCACACAGGCTAAGATATCATTGTCACATAGGCTATCAAATAGTTTTACCTGCCAACAACATCAAATATTAGCCTTTCAATCAATCAATATAAATCTAACAAAATTTCAGCAATATAATGACTAATAATAACACCTGTAACTTTGGAAGCTCATATCACCATATACTCTCATTTTCAAGTCATAATTTATCAACATCTAATGAAAATAAATAAATCAAGAATATAAAAATATTTCATCTATGTATGCCATAATACCATCACATTAAACAACATTTCATTCCATTGAGTATAAGTTCATGGCATTTAACCAACCACACATATAGTACCATGAGCTATTTACTGACCTCCTCCTTCAAGCTTATTTAGCCGTGGATGGTCCCGACTTATTCCCACTATTATCCTTAATGCCTCGAGGAACTATTTCAATACACCAAATCAATTCATGATGATAAAAGAAGATTTTCATCTTGTTATGTAACTATGGCATGATTCATGCAAGTGGACCTAGTATTTATGCATATTTTCCTTATATGGTAGCCTAAGCTTGCTATACTCTCATAGCAATAACTCCATATATACTCATCCAAATTACTTGATTCTTCTTTTCAATAAACTGGACACCTAATGATACAACATATTCAAATTTCAAGTCAATATCAGACACATAGAAAATGTGGTAAATTTTTGAATTTTGCCTTATTATAATGTCATATAAGTATGAGTAGGTCTTACATTCTTAGGTGTATCTTAAATTGTACCAATCTAGTTGTAATAATAATCTACCACCCATTACAAAACATATGAAGGAACATTTTTTATTTTTTACTCATTATCTAATTCAATCTATAAAGTCACCAAAACAAAGGGCCAAATCTCAGGGTGAGCAGGTTTGTAATATGTTGACAACCAGTCATGATGAAGGGACAATATCTCAACAACCACGTTGTATTTGGAAAAAAATATTTCATAGGAATGTATATCAGACATAAATATACAACTTTCAATTTGAACTATCTTCAAATTCTGAATGTATGGCCATCAAATTTTTTGAAAATAGAATTAAAAGAAATGTGAGGTTTCATCCCGGTATAGGGTCAGTCCCAATCAATGAGCCATATCTCTTTCCACACAGCAAATCAATCAAAACTAATTTACAGGTATTTAAAGGGGATATAAATATACAAGTTTCATGTTTTTCACTTTATTAAAATTAGAATATAAGGCTATCAAAATATAAGAAAATAGAAGACTGAGATCATCTCGGTTCATATTTGACCCATCCCTACTGACAGAGCCATATCTTCTCACACACACAAAATCAAGCAAAACCGTTTCATATGCACTTATATTAGACATAATGCTACAAATTTCATATTTTTTACTTTCCTTAATTCCTCTTCTAGTGTTATAAAATTATGGGTACAAAATTCTACTTTAACAGCAAAACTAATAGAATCAACTATTGTTATCTTGGATTGCAACTTCCATCCAAGAGCTCTACCTCAATTACCCCATTATTCTCACTAACCATGCATGATTAACATGTCATGAGAGGATAATTTCAATTGAGAAGAAGATAAATTAACTTACCTATTGTCCCAAAATTAGAAAACCTTAGGCAACTCACTATTCTCCCTCTCTTCTTCTTCTTCTTCTTCTTTCCTTTCTTTCTTCCTTATCTATCTCTCTCTCTCTCTCTCTCTCTCTCTCTCTCTCTTTTTCTGCAATACCTCACAGTTTTTCCTTAAAATTTGACCCTAAATGTCATATTGTAGCAGATAAAATCATGGTGTTTCATTTCCTATTGGTTGGAAGTTCACTTTCCTCTTTTAGTCCTTCTTTTTTACTCCTTAAGCACCATCATCCATCTTTTAATCCCTAAATGCTCCTTATGTTGTTAAATAAGCTTTATAACACCATTATTTATGATGTTATAACATGCACACAACATAAGACAATTGGCCATGCAACTATACAAAAACTACATATATGTTCAAGTATCCCAAATATAACGGTGCAAGTGTCATTGTCATGCTTCTACAACTCACATGTCTAAAAAAAAAAAAAATCATTTATCTAGTGCATATTTTCAAATATGACATAATTAAAATGCATATGATTTGGGTTGAGGATGTTACAATTCTCCTCCACTTATAGAAATTTTATCCTAAAAACTTTACTTGCTATACATTGAGCAGAATTTACAATATATCTAAGTGTAACAAATTAATTTCCTCCAAGCTGATCTATTTCTCAGAAATTTGCATCATCACCTTGAATCTTTTTTTTTTTTTTTAGCCCTACTTATTGTAAGAAGGTAGCAAACCACTAATTTTAGGTATTCAAATGTTCTACTCATTGTGCAATACTGTCGCAGACAAGGTACATGTATGTTGTTAACAATAACTCCATCAGGACAAACCCCTCATAAATGAGGACAACAACACTTTAGTCAACACTCACTTGTTGAAATCAATACAAACACTCATCTAATCATCTACATTTATAAGTAGCTCAATAATTGATTGATGAAACTAATGTCAGGTCCATATTCCTAAACAATAACTCTATTTTACAAAAGCAAGAAACATTAATCAGCTGGAAGAAGGTTTACTGAAAAGTCATTTAAACTTGCAGATATTCCCATTCAATCTCAAGTCCCAACAGAAAGTTAACTTCAAAAAAAAAAATACAAATATAACATAGATTTATAGTTAGAAACAATATATATTTCATCGTTGAATAATAAAATTAGTCTGTCAGGACATTACATATTAGATTGAGTTAAGTGCTTCTATAAGTATCCCATTATATAAAAAAAAAACCATTATGATTGATCTGGGACTTAAGAAATCCTACTGATATAACTATCAGCTTAAACCAGAATTGCAAGTATTTACACAACATATGCTAATTACAATTAGCCACTTGATAACCAATAACATGCAAAAGTTAATGTAAAACTTTACATGTCAAAAATACCACAAACAGGAATGCTATGTAATCTCACAATCTCAATAACATATATTTTAGCCATTATATAAAGTGAATTTGTTTGTCATATAGGTAGCTGAATTATTAAAATTCCCTGATGAGAATCTGACAAAGAAACATATACAACAATTTCTCAGATTTGCCAACTATCTACACAGCTTTGTTCCCCATTATGCAAAGCATGCCAAATCTTTACAGCTCATGCTCAAAAAAAAAAAAAATCCACTATGGGGGCCTACACAAATGCTAGCAGTCAAAAGTCTCAAGTAGCTCTTCAGCAGCTGACACCTTTACAGATTCCCTCTACATAGAAAAATATTTCTCCAGACATATGCTAGTAATAGCCATTAGGAGCCATTAATTTAGAAGAAAAGGAAGGAAAATGACGAATTTGTGCGCATGCTAGCGGTACATTCAAAGAGTTAGAAAAACACTATCATTCAACCTTCAAAGAAATCTTAGTCGTCAAATGTGGAATCAAAAGTTTGAATTCCACCTCATCGGTTACAGGTTCACAATGCTAATGGACTGTTCCTTGTCCAAGAGTTGAGGTTAAGCGTATAAAAAAGGACTACAACCTTGTCCCTAACTTCTTATCTAAACCTCAAAGCATTTCCTTTCTCCACCTATATCCTATCACAATAATGGCTTCTCTGTCATCTTCAACAGCTTCATCCTCAATGGCTTCTCCATCATCTTCAACAGCTTCATCCTCTTCCTCTTCATAAGTATCCAATTTGCGTTATCTTAAGATAGGTATTCCTCTTGAAATAATACTACCATCCACCTACTCCCAGATTACTGAACTGGCTATAAAATAGGTCTTCTCTTACCAGTCCCTACTAATAAAGACCTTTGGATCTATATTCATTGAAATCATGAGATTTCATCTCTTTTATCCTTTCCTACAGGTTTATACCTTCATGGACTTTACCCCACTTGACGATGGAGGATGGATATGGCCCAAGGAACTACTCATTTTCCTATGGTCTTTCTGTCGTCTATATACCATAGCCATCGAAGTCAGGCCTCTCCACTTCAGTCAATATTTACATGCTCTTCAAAGAGGAACTAAGCACAATGTCCATTTGGCAACATTTCTAGAATGGTTCCAGCCATTAAGTAGGTGGGTTAATTTAATGCGGGCAAGATTATATTACTGCTCTCATGAGACAACGCTAAACAAAATGGTAGTCTTTACAGTCCATAGGCCTTATCTTACTGGGCCTTCAGGTATGACTCCTCGTATGCTAGGATGCCTACATTACTACAAGGAGTACCAATTCTCCTTATGGGCAGATGCCCTTGATCACCATGAGCAGTTTAGAGAATTCCAATGGTATATGTTCGAAAGAAATACAACCATCCCCAACGGAATATGGCCTACTCTTGCAAGAGATGCTCCATGGGACACTCTCCTAAAAAGGTACCATAATGATCTCAAAGTAATGAGCCATGACTGGAAAGATGGTCTAAGAAAGGAACTGAAGGGCCTAGATAGCCCATTTTCAGAGCCATACTCATAAGACCTCTATGAGATTGAGGATCTTTATCT